>JAQQTP010000064.1:9920000-10095000 GCA_029884605.1 Ormosia emarginata
CCATTACTCGGATCAAGTCATGGCCACCTTACAGGCCAACCGTGCTTATATCGAGGATAACCGAGCTTATCCGGGAGCACACCTTCTGCGTTCGTTTTGACAGACTTGATGGTGTTGAGCGTGAGCAAGCCGCCTTGCGTGCCTTGCTATCTTCACGGAGTTCTGATTCCCCTCCTCCTCGCCGACGCCTATTTCTAGGCTTTATGTTTTCTTTGGTTCTTGCTTGTATTGGCTGGTTATTTTTTTGTTTATTGTATATCTGTTGGTAAATTTATTAATAAAAACAGTCTCTTTGTTTCTCCTTGTGTATCCTTTTATGCATTATATATTATCTTTTTGATTATGCCAAAGGGGGAGAAAATTATAACTATGAGAAAAGACAGGTTTAAAATAACTATTATTGGATTCCAACATTAAGGGGGAGCTACGCCACGCACATATTAGATATGAATGTAAGTCTCTTACTTTGTGACTTCCAATTATTTCTTTACTAATACTTTTCTCTATGATAATTTGTCATCATCAAAAAGGGGGAGAATATGTTTACTACGCAACAATGAAGATGTATTTTGATGATAACAAACATGAAGATGATAAGAAGATCAAGTCCATGTGTTTCAAGATTAGTCTTAGGACTTAGGATCTATCATGTATGGAGCTGTCAATTAAATATCTCAAATGATTAAGGATAACCTAAACTGAAGTTTTAAAGTTGCTTTTAAAAGATCAAATGTTTTAGAGGTTAAAAACAAGCATTTGAAGCTTTTAGAAAGGTTTTATAATCTGTTTTTAATCGAGGTATTCGAATACTTCAATATGGTATTCGAATAACTTTAAAGAATCGATATTTTTTCTTGTGCCAAAAGAGGTATTCAAATACCCCATATGGTATTTGAATACCCTAGTTTCAGAATGAACCTTTTTAAATGAGGCATTCGAATACCCCATATGGTATTCGAATACACCGTTTTCGAAACATGCCTTCTTTTAATGAGGTATTCGAATACCCTTGACCGGTATTCGAATAACCCCAACTTAATCGAGTTTTCTAACGAGTTTTTGATGAGGTATTCGAATACTTCCTTCAGGCATTCGAATACACCATGAGAATCGAGTTAAGTTTTCAAATTCCATACGAGAATCGAGAAAGTTTTAAACGTAATTAAATGCTCCCAACGGCTCTCTCTCTCTTGATGCTCTATAAATAGAAACGGGACTTCTCTACGAAAAAAATCGAACATTGAGATCAATTTTTGCTTGCTTGAAAACGTGCTCTGCCTTATTCTCTCTTTCTCTACGAACTTATAATTTTTAAAACTCTTGAGATATTTGAGCTTGGCTCTTTAGTACTTCAATTTGTATTTATCTACTCTTAGTGAGAGTTTCATTTCATCTCTTTATCTAATTCTGTATAACGAGGGTGAGGTATCCCTCAAGATTGTATAAGGGTGAGGTATCCCTTTTGTTTGATTGAGGCTTGAGCACAAGGGTAGAGTTTCCCTGTGTGTGAAAAGTGCTCCTTATTGTAAAGGTTGCAAGTACCTGTTGTTTAAGCTTGTCTTGAATAGTAAAAAATCTCGAACTGTGTTTCGGGGACTGGACGTAGGCCACAAGTGGTTGGTGGTCGAACTAGGATAAATACTGTGCTTGTTTTCCTTCCCTTATTCTCTTTATTTTATACACTTTATTTATTGATTCCTGCAATTTAATTATTAATTGTTCTTCCTTTTTCTCATCTCTTCCACGTTCTTTAATATTTATATTGAGCAAAGTTTATTTGTTTAAGGCTTTTGCAAAAGTTTTTGTTACTCAATTCACCCCTCTCTTGAGTACTGGAAGCCACTTGGTAACAGGGAATGTAGCCAAGTCCTCCTCAGGGTCGTCTTCGTCCGATGAAACATTCATCGGAGCGACAGAGCAACGGATAGGAGCCCATGCAGTGGATAGAAAAGAGTCATCATGTGGGGTGTAACACATGTCAACCCACATATTCCTAACGGGCAGATAAAACTCTAACCAGACAAAAGCATGAAAATAAAAAATAGGGACGTCATAATGACCCCATGCCAAGGACACCATCAGCTCTCCATGGTACACGCAACGGTCCATCTGTACATTAATGTACCAGCAATTGGGACCTCCGTAAAAAGTGATTCGTGTGTAGCCCAAAAATCCATGAGGGCGCGACGTCATCCTTGATAAACTTCAGTCGTAATATGGCCAGAAACCCAGAAATTCAAGAGCTTCCTCTTTCTTACGCTCGTCTTCTCAAAAGTAAACAGATTGACAAAATACGAAAACACAAAAATACAGAAAGATGTGAGACACCTAGCTTTTATTACCAATAAGGCAGTAAGAAAACAAAACGGCGTTGGATGCCCACATATAACACAGTATATATATTTTATCACAGCAATGTTAAAATTGACAGTAAAAACAGAATAACAATAATTAATTGTAATAATTACGATAACAGGCAAACAACAGTGAAATTCTCAGCAGTTTACAGTTCAGATAACCAGATAATTATTGAAGTAATAAGAACAGTTATAAATGCTCATGCTCGATGGATGAAGAGAATGACAATTCACAATGCACAAAGTACCAAAAATCCTATTCCGTGGAGCTAGACATTAACATTTTCAGAGTGAATGATCAAGGAGTAATGCCAGTATATTGTTAGCCTTAAAAACAGTGTGCTTCATATCATAAAATAGTTACGCAAATGGCTTATACATGGCACCTCAACAGTTGATCGAGATACAGGATAACGTTTCAGTCCGGATCGTCGGTGTGTTTATATCGGTCTATCCCACGGCCCTAGTGGAGCTACCATTATCTATTGTGAGACACCCACACCTCGACGCCCCCAAGGCCAACCACTATGACCCTACGATGCACCAAGGCATCATTTAGCCTCAAGGTTTTCCCTCTAAAACTGTAGCCTCACTAGGTTTCCAAGTTCCAAATTTTTTTCCATTTTATGACTTAGTTCCTTAATATTCAATCATTTAAATTTTAGTTCATCAAAATCAATCCAATCTCTTATGGTTTCAAGCCAAAACCGTGGTCTCCCTTTTAGGGTATTAAACCCTTAAAACTTTCCATTCATTAACTTTAATGTTATCGTTCAATATTTAATTACATAAGCTTTATTTATTTGTGTACAAAAAAAATTTTACACCCCTAAATTCTAGTCAAAACTGTGGCACCATATTAGGGTAGGAAACTCTAAATTTTTCATTTAGCAACCCTAACATGATCAAGCATATTCAATACATCCAATATGTTCAAAATTATCAATCAATCATCAATCCAATTCAAGAATATGTAAACATGCAAAATCACTAAATAAAGTGAGCATACAAAGGTGGATTTCTCCATCAACAAGCACACAAAGTTCCCTCACCACCAAAAATTAGTTGAAGTGAGTAATCTCCCTCTTACCTAAGGAAGAATCACGAAAATGGTCTCCAAGCTCCTTGGTGATTTCAGTTTTGAGCCTTCAAAACCCTAAGATTTTCAAGACCATGAATCAACACCAATGATTGAAAAAGAATAGATCCATGGTCATCAAAGAGACCACGGAACACAAAAATGAAGAGAAAAGAGAAGAAAAATAAAAACTTTATCTCAAAGTTAGGAGCTTTACCTTGGAAGACAATGGAGGAAAGGTTGGATTTTAGAGAAACTTCCTAAATGAAAGATATAGAGGAGGTTAGGGTAAGTGTAGAAATGGTCTTGATGAAGAGAAAAGTGAAAAAAATGGTTGAAGGTAGGGGCTACAATTTCGTATGGAGAAGAGGAAGAAGAGAGAAGGAGAAGAAAGATAAAGAAGAAAATGTTAGAGAGAGAAGTGAATAGGTGAAAATGAGTGAAAGTAACTAAGTGTGTGAAGTGTGTAGGAATCAAATTCCCCCCCTTGGGCAAGGGTGTGCCGCGGCAATTAGAGAGAGAAGAGGGAAAAATTTTAGCTTTCCCAACAAGCCAAGGGCAACGTTGTCATTTGGCCAAAGCTTCTCAAAGAAGCTTCTAAATTAAGGTACACTAATTTGAATTAAAGTGAGCTTGATTAGACATAAAGTAGATTATATTAGGATAATGTAATAGGATTTTTAATACATGTTATCGTCCAATGGACAATTACTATAGTCGATAGAAGTCAATATTAATTTATCTGACAGATGAAATTTACACAGTATTTTATTATTTTATCTGTTAAAATTTCTTGAAAAATATGAAATCTCGTAAATCATGTCCAGCATCGGGTTTAGTAAGATCCCTCATCGACGTTTTCACAGATCAAGGTTCTCGGGAAAAATATTTCATTTTTCCGGCTCAGCTCACTTTGCACATAAAACGAAAAAATAATATTAAAATATTCTGCGTTCTCAAAAAAATCTAGAAAATTTTTTAAAAATCACAAATATTAGAAAATAAATAGTTATCATAAAATAAATAAAATTTGAGGTGTCACAACTCTCCCCAACAAATAAGAATTTCGTCCTCAAAATTTTTGTACCTTAAAACAACTCTGGGTACTGCTCCTTTATTTTATCCTCTAGCTCCTAAGTCGCATCTCCGGTTGTCTCGTTCCAAATCACTTTCACCAATGGAATGTCTTTCCCTCTGAGTTGCTTCATTCTCCTATCCTCAATCCTTACAGGAGTTGTTTCATAAGTCAAGTTCTCCTTTAATTGTACTGAATCAGGTGCTATGACATGATCAGGGCTTGGAATGTATTTTCGGAGTTGTGACACATGAAAGTCATTATGGAGATTTGAGAGAAAAGGGGGTAAAGCTATTTGGTAAGCAACAAGACCTACCCGACGAAGAATTTGATAAGGTCCAAGGAATTTTGGAGTGAGCTTTCTAGATTTGAGAACTCGGTCGACCCCAGTCGTAGGCGTGACTTTCAGAAATACATGCTCTCCTTCTTCGAACTCAAGAGGTTTCCTTCTTTTGTTCGCATAACTCTTTTGTCGACTCTGAGTCGTTCTCATCTTTTCCTGAATCATTTTGACCTTTTTGGTTGTCTGCTAGATAAGATCAGGTACGACTGTAAGCCGCTCTCCATCTTGATACCAACATAGTGGTGTTCGGCACCTTCGTCCATATAGAGCTTCATAGGGAGCCATCCCTATACTTGAGTGATAACTGTTGTTGTAGGTGAACTCTTCCAACGATAAAATTTCATCCCAACTTCTAGTTTTCTTTATAGCATAAGCCCTCAGCAGATCTTCCAATGATTGGATTGTTCTTTCTGATTGTCCATCAGTTTGAGGATGATATGCAGAACTCAGATGTAGTTTTGTCCTCATTGCTTCTTAAAGACTCTGCCAAAACTTCGATGTAAACCTTGGATCTCTGTAAAAAATAATGCTTGTGGGCATTCCATGTAGCCCGACAATTTCACCAATGTACAACTGAGTTAATTTCTCTAATGAATATCTTATGTTGATCAGCAAGAAATGCGTTGACTTTGTAAGTCGGTCCACAATTATCTATATTGAGTCATATCCTTTTCTTGTCCTTGGTAATCTGACGACAAAGTCCATGACAATGCTATCCTATTTCCACTCGGGAATAGTCAAGGGCTACAACATTCCAGATGACCTTTGATGCTCAATCTTCGTTTTCTGGCAAACCAAACAAGAAGATACGCATCTAGCAATATCTCTTTTCATCCCATGCCACCAGAATAACATCTTCAAGTCTTGATACATTTTGGTCATACCAGGATGCATACTCAACTTACTTGATTGAGCATGTTCAAGAATGTACGCTCTCAATTCTTGGTCCTTTGGTACACATACCCTACCTTGGAATCTTAAAATTCCATCACTTCCTTCCTCTAACGTCGATACACCACCTTGCTTTATTAACTCTCTTTTCTCTCGCAAGAACTTGTCAACCTTCTGCTTCTCGCGGATGTCATCCATTAGTTCACTCGAGATCGTGACCATGTTCATGCAGATCTTTCCCAGCATCAATTTTACAAAAGACCATAAGTCTCTGAATTGTTCTATCAAGTCTCTTTCTCGGATCATCATGGCAGAAACACTGATCGTCTTCCTACTTAAAGCATCAGCCACAACATTCGTCTTCCTAGGGTGATACTGAAGTTAGAAGTCATAGTCTTTCAAGAATTCTAACTACCTTCATTGTCTCATGTTCAACTCTTTCTGGTCATACAGATATTTTAAGCTCTTATGGTCACTGAAGACGTTGAACATTGCTCCATAGAGATAATGTCTCCATATCTTCAAAACAAACACTACAGTAGCTAATTCCAAATAGTGCGTTGGATAGTTCTTCTCATGCACTCGTAATTGTCTCGAGGCATAAGCCACCGTTTTTCTGCCTTGCATAAGCACGCATCCCAATCCCTGATACGAATCGTCACAATACACTTCAAAGGGTTTACTTGGATCAGGAAGAACTAACACTGGTGAAGTAGTTAGTCACCTTTTTAGCTCTTAGAAACTTTCCTCGCAGGCGTCCGTCCATTCAAAAGTTTGATTCTTCCTCGTGAGTTGAGTGAGAGGTTCGGTAATCTTAGAGAATCCTTCGATGAACCTCTGGTAATATCCGGCTAATCCAATAAAGTTTTAGATTTCTGTCACCGTCTTTGACCTTTCCCATTTTAGAACAGCTTCTACTGTTGATGGGTCTACAACAATTCCTTCCTTTGAAATCACATGGCCTAAGAATTTCACCTCATCCAACTAAAATTCGCACTTTGCCAACTTGGCGTACAACTCTTTTTGCTTCAAAATCTGAAGAACTATACTGAGATGTTCCGCATGGTCCTCCTGATTCTGTGAATAGATCAAGATATCGTCGATGAAGACAACGACGAATCTATCCAAGTAAGGACAAAAGATCATATTCATATAGTCCATGAATACAGCAGGTGCATTAGTCACACCAAAAGGCCTTACCAAATACTCGTAATGTCCATAACGAGTACGAAAAGCCATTTTGGGAGTGTCTTATACTTTCACTCTGATTTGGTGATAGCCCGATCGCAAATCGATCTTAGAAAACATGGCTGCTCCCTTCAACTAATCCATCAAGTCATCTATCCTTGGCAATGGATACTTATTCTTGATTGTGACCTTGTTCAATTGACGATAGTCCACGCACAATCTTGAGGTACCGTCCTTCTTCTTGACCAGTAACACCGGTGCTCCCCAAGGTGATACGCTAGGTCTAACGAATTGTTTTTCCAAAAGCTCTTCCAGTTGCTCCTTGAGCTCAGCTAGCTCCGCTGGCGACATACGGTAAGGTGCTATGAAAATAGGACCAGCTCCAGGTATAAGGTCAATGGTAAATTCGATTTCCCGCTCCGGTGGTAAATCAGGTATATCTTCAGGAAAAACTTCAGGAAACTCTCGAACCACTGAGATTGCGTTCATATCTACCTCATTCTTGATTTTTAAAGAAGACAACAACATGTATCCCCGTGCTCCTTCTTTCAAGAAAGGTTTCACTTGGTTGGCCGTAAAAAATCTAGAATTCTCATCCAAAGGGAAAACTATGATTTTTCTAGAATAATCTAATAGGATATGGTTAATAGATAACTAATCCATTCTTAATATCACATCTAATTGAGATAATGGCAAACAGATCAAATCAACAGAAAGGATTCGACCTTTAACAATCAATGGACAATTTAAACAGACTTTGGTGGTAATGACAGGTTTAGCACCGGAAGTTGAAACAATTAAGTCAAAAGGTAAAGAAGACACAGGTAAACCAAGTCTTTTCACACAGTCATATGAAATAAAAGAATGAGTCGCACCAGATTTGTACAGTACAGTTAAAAGATTACCCTCTATGAGACCTTTGGATTCGGTGGCCTCGGCACCACTCAGGGTGTAAACTCTTCCTCCAGCTTGTGGTTTTATAGTCCGTGCAACATTGACAACAGGTTCAGCTTTAGGTTGGTTGCAATCATGAAAAACGTGTCCAAGTTTCCCGCATTTGAAGCAGATGATCCCCTTGATAGTGCAGTCTCTTGTATAGTGCTCCTTCCCGCACTTCAGGCATTTTGGCGTAGACGCCGCAACCTGACCAGTTTTTCCAGGGCTTCCACTTTGTGGTCTTTGTTGTTGATTTCTAAGTGGTCTGGAATAAGGCTTCTTCTGGTAACGGCCAGCACTACTGCTTCCTCCTCTTTGAGACCGAATTAGCCTAAAGTTTCTATTTCTCGCATCACGTGCCTAGTCCAAACCTTTCACCCGGCCACAAGTGTCAATCAGTTCTGAAAACAGAGTAATCTTTAGAGTAATAACAGCTCTCTTCACGTTGTGTCTCAGACCTTCCTCAAACTTCTAACACTTCCATGCTTCGTTCGGTTGATGTTGGAAGTAGGTTGAGAACTTGGACAAACTCTCAAATTGGGCAGCATATTCACTCACAGTCATACCTCATTGCCTCAAGCCAAGGAATTCCATCTCCTTAGCATGCCTAGCACTTTCTGGGAAATACTTGTTCAAAAACCTCTCCTTGAACACTTCCCAATTAATCGCTTGATTTTTCAGCCTCCATTAACCTCTGTTATCCACCAATCCTCTGCATCCCCGATCAACATAAATGCAGCATAAGTTACCTTCTTGTTGTCGGTACAGTTCATGCCCATAAATATCTTCTCCGACTCTTTGATCCACAGAGTGGCCTTCTCAAGATCATACTCTTCCTTGAATTGTGGAGGATTAGTGCGGCGAAACTCGCTAGTTCTGGGCATCAGTAGTTGTCTCTAATTGTTGTGCAGTCTGCTCTTGTTGTTGAGCAGTTTGTTAGTTTTGCTGCAACATAGCTTTAGCCATCTTCTAGATTGCTTCAATTACAGCAGTCATGTCTCCTCGACAAGCCATACCTTCTTTCATATCACACTATACAAAACACAGAGAAAAGTCAGATGTATCATTGTGGAATACCAAATACAAAGATACACAGAGAATCACACAGCACAAACAAAACAGTCCAATACCACATAACCCAAAAAAAAAACTTAAACCAGGGCTTTGATACCAAGATAGTGTAACGCCCCTTTTTCTTAATGCCGTGAAGAAGGGACGTCGCACCATAATATAAAGAAACGAAATAAAAATTTCTATTGCGGAGATAATAATTACTTTGATTAATTTAGACCCGCTTCATTAATTAATGCTTGATTAAATAATTTGCATTCTTGGATTGTAAAATGATCGAATATTGAGATATGTGCACATATTTTTTTTCTTTAAATAACGGTAAAAGATAGCAATAATTACAAATGCGGTAAATTTGACATAGTATTGAAATTCATACATATATAATATATATTATATGCATAAGCTTGTTTAGTTACATTCCAGAATATACAAAAAAAATAAAAGATATACCCACCCAAAGTGATACAAATATACCCCCATCATATACAGTAAAACGTCAAGCTTTCCAAAAAGATAAACGGTTAGCCATCAGTAGCTACCAATAGTATCAGCCCCTAAGACTGACGAGAAGGGACTGTAGCTGGGTCCTCCTCAGGGTCCTATTCGTCCGATGAAACATCCATCGGAGCGACAGAGCAACAGACAGGAGCCCGAGCAGTGGACAAAAAAGAGTCATCACGTGGGGTATAGTACATGTCAGCCCACATATCCTTAACGGGCAGATAAAACTCTAACCAGACAAAAGCATGAAAATAAAAAATAGGGGTGTCATAACGACCCCATGCCAAGGACACTGTCAGCTCTCCATGGTACACGCAATGGTTCGTCTGCACATTAATGTGCCAGCAATCGGGACCTCCGTTAAAAGTGATCCGTGTGTAGCCCAAAAATCCATGAGGGCGCAACGTCATCCTTGATAAACTTCATTCGTAATATGGCTAGAAACCCGGAAACTCAGGAGCTTCCTCTTCCTTACGCTCGTCTTCTCAAAAGTAAACAGATCGACAAAATACGAAAACACAAAAATACAGAAAGAGGTGAGACACACAGCTTTCATTACCAATAAGGCAGTAAGAAAACAAAACGGCGCTGGACGCCTACATATAACACAGTATATATATTTTATCACAGCAATGTTAAAATTGACAGTAAAAACAGAACAACAATAATTAATTATAATAATTATGATAACAAGCAAACAACAGTGAAATTCTCAGCAGTCTACAGTTCAGATAACCAGACAATTATTGAAGTAATAAGAACATTTATAAATGCTCATGCTCGATGGATGAAGAGACTGACAATTCACAATGCACAAGGTACCAAAAATCCTATTCCATGGAGGTAGACATTAACATTTTCAGAGTGAATGATCAAGGAGTAATGTCAGTATATCGTTAGCCTTAAAAACAGTGTGTTTCATCTCATAAAATAGTTGCGCAAATGGCTTATACATGGCACCTCAATAATTGATCGCGATATAGGACTGCGTCTCAGACCGGATCGTTGGTGTGTTTGCATCTGTCTATCCTACGGCCCTAGTGGAGCTACCACTGTCTATTGTGAGACACCCGTATCCCGACGCTCCCAAGGCCAACCACTATGATCCTACGCTTAGTCTATTCGCACCCGCACATAGGTGTTATTCAACTCCTAGGCATACACCACCTTTCAAATAATGTCCAACGGATAACACATATACATGACGACTCAATATATATCATGTATGTATAACAATGATGCATTCATCATAAGCATACCACCATGGCATATATATTCATTTTTCAACATCAACATGTTATCATGATTCATCAATTAACACAAGTCCACATTATGGATCCACATTTGCAAAGTCTTACACTTAAGTCAATCATGAAAATTTTAGGGTAAATGTCCCTTCAAAACCGTGGCTTTCTAAAGTGTCATTATTCAATTTTAATTCTTCCACTTCATTAAGGATTATGCATGTCTTTAATTCTTAGTCTCAAAAGATGCACCAAGGCATCATTTAGCCTCAAGATTTTCCCTCTAAAATCGTAGCCTCACTAGGTTTCCAAGTTCTAAATTTTCTTCCATTTTATGCCATAGTTCCTTGATATCCAATCATTTAAATTTTAGTTCACCAAAATCAATCCAATCTTTTATGGTTTCAAGCCAAAACCGTGGTCTCCCTTTTAGGGTATTAAACCCTTAAAACTTTCCATTCATTAACTTCAATGTTATCATTCAACATTTAATTACATAAGGTTTATTTATTTATGTACAAAAACAATTTTACACCCCTAAATTCTAATCAAAACTGTGGCACCATATTAGGGTAGAAAACTTCAAATTTTTCATTTAGCAACCCTAACATAATCAAGCATATTCAACACATCCAATATGTTCAAAATTACCAATCAAGCATTAATCCAATTCAAGAATATATAAACATGCAAAATCACTAAATAAAGTGAGCATACAAAGGTGGATTTCTCATCAACAAGCACACAAGGTTCTCTCACCTCCAAAAATTAGTTGAAGTGAGTAATCTCTCTCTTACCTAAGGAAGAATCACGAAAATGGTCTCCTTCTAGCTCCTTGGTGATTTCAGTTTTGAGCCTTCAAAACCATAGGATTTTTAAGACAATGAATCAACACCAATGATTGAAAAATAATAGATCCATGGTCATCAAAGAGACTATGGAACACGAAAATGAAGAGAAAAGAGAAGAAAAATGAAAACTTTACCTTAAATTTAGGAGCTTTTCCTTGGAAGACAATGGAGGAAATATTAGATTTTGGAGAAACTTCCTAAATGAAAGATGTAGAGGAGGTTAGGGTGAGTGTAGAAATGGTCTTGATGAAGTGAAAAGTGAAGAAAAATGGTTAAAGGTAGGGGCTGCAATTTCGTATGGAGAAGAGGAAGAAGAGAGAAGGAAGAGAAAGATGAAGAAGAAAAGGTTAAAAGAGAAGTGAGTAGGTGAAAATGAGTGAAAGTAACTAAGTGTGTGAAGTGTGTAGGAATCAAATTCCCCCCAAGGGTGTGCCACGACAATTGGAGAGAGAAAAGGGAAAAATTTTAGCTTCCCCAACATGCCAAGGGCAACGTTGTCATTTGGTCAAAGCTTCTCAAAGAAGCTTCTTAATTAAGGTACACTAATTTGAATTAAAGTGAGCTTAATTAGTCATAAAGTAGATTATATTAAGATAATGTGATAGGATTTTTAATACATGTTATTGTCCAATGGACAATTACTACAGTCGACAGAAGTCAGTATTAATTTATCTGACATATGAAATTTACATAGCATTTTATTATTTTATCTGTTAAAATTTCTTGAAAAATGTGAAACTTCATAAACCGTATCCAGCCTCGGGTTTAGTAAGATCCCTTATCGACGTTTTCACAGATCAAGATTTTCGAGAAAAATATTTATTTTTCCGGCTCCGCTCACTTTGCATGCAAAACAAAGAATAATATTAAAATATTTTGCGTTCTCAAAAAAATCCAGAAAAAATTCTAAAAATTACAAATATTAAAAAATAAATAGTTATCATAAAATAAATAAAATTTGGGGTGTTACAATTTACTCGTTGGTGTAAATTCTGTGATTTATGCTTACTTGGTTATATGTTTATGTGATTATTATGGTTAGCATGAAATCGTTATATTATGAATTTATGGTTGAAATAAATTATAGGCTATGAATCATGTGATAAAGAAATGATTTTTGGATCCAAAAAATCTCTATGGCTCACGCCCATATAGCTTAAAGATGAGTATCCATGATTAAAAATAATTTATTAATCAATAACTTAGTTGATTAGGTGATAATATATATATATATATATATATATATATATATATATATATATATATACACATGTTGGAATTAAAGTCTAATATTTTTAAATATGGTAAGTTTTAAATTGAGCATAGAATATCAATTAAAATGTTTACGTGATTTACTAACAAAAATATTATATAATATAGTAGAAATACTATATCTTGTATAAATATTGTATATACGTAAAATATTGTATAAATATTATATATTTGTAAAATATTATATAAATATTATATATTTATAAAATACCATATAAATATAATATATTTGTAAAATACCATACGAATACTGTACGTTTGTGAAATACAGTAAAAATACTTCACTTTTGAGAAAAATAGTAAGTTTTACCGTTGGGACATTTTAGCCCAGTGGTGGCTTGTTTTTACGTGAAAATCATGTATTTATCAATTATTGATTTGTGAAGCATTTGAACATGCATTATCAAAGTCATTGTGACTTGGTTTGTTAAGGCTGTATGCTTAGGAGATTGAATTACACCTTTGTGCGGGTGAGAATTGCGTAGTGAAGGTCTATGAATGACCTTGGAGGCGTCGGGGTGCGGGTATCCCATAAGTGGCCAATTAGTAGCTCTACTGTGTCGTGATGACTGATGCAAATACACCGATGATCTCGACGAGACACTGCTCCTTTCCTGATACGATGTAGATTGTCTTGTATAAGCTATGTTGCGCAAATTAAGAACATTGAAAGCACTTATATTGAGGCTGACGATATACAGATAGGTTCTCCCGATCATTCTTTTCTATATTTGTTTTAGCTCCATGGAGTAGGAGTCTATTCATTGTGCATATGCATAAACTGTTGACATACTACTGTGAAATATTTACATGTATGCATATTCAATGAGTTATCTGTTTATATCATTGTTGTAATTGTTGTATCTGTATTGTATAACTGTAATATTATTATTGTTTCCTTGCTGCCACTTTGGTATTTGATGTAAGGGATCTCACCTCTTTGTTATTTTGTTCTATCTGTTTCTATTTTCTGTTTATGCTTATGAAGACGAAGATGGCAATAAGGGAGAACCTGATAGGTTATACTAGTGTATAGTTTCATAGAGGTGCGAACGTGTGGCGTATTCACTGGGATACCAAACGCGTAGAGTATTATGGAGACATTACTGTTTCCATAAGTAGGTCCTACCATGGGTCTGATATATTTTTTACATTTTATGCTACTATATATCTAGAATTTCATATGTCTATAGGGGATTTGTGGGGCAATATGTATTATTCTCCTAGGGAGGATTCCGAGGTATCTTCTGCTCGGACTCCCGCTCCTCGAGACCTACCCTAGCCAAGGTGGTTGCCACCAGAGGAGGACCTTGAGGATCCAGAGGGAGGTCAGATTCAGGAGGCTACTATTGAAGTTTATGGTACTGGTTTAGATTCAGTTTTTATATGGTAGATGTATATATTATTTGGGATATGTAAGTTTTATGTATTTTCGTCTTGCAAAAAGATGTATATATATGTAAAGAGTATTATTCAGTTCTATATGCTTAGTGTTCTTCGTTTTCTAATAACTTTATGACTTCCGCGAAAAAGAAATTTTGTAACTCGCACGTTCTAATATAAATGTTTTTATTACTTGGGTTAAATTTTAGAAGAATTTATAAGAATTGTAATTCCCTATGAAGGGTGTTACACATCGGTGGAGCACCTAACACAAAAATCATTCAACACGAGTGCAAACAATTAAATATTAAAAAAATTAAGTTTTTTTCAATACTAACACTTCAAGTTCCTTTACTGATTCATTGAATGTTGATAACCTATCTTTAAGATTCTATTGTATCACACGTAATAAGAAAAAAAGATATATGTCCTACTCGTAATCACCACTAACATTAACACCTCAATCGCAACATCATTCAAATACTCTAGAAATGAAATTTTCTCCCACTATGCTCCAAAATTCATTAGATGAATGCAAGCAGACACATGCCTTTCGTGCCATTACCAAAGTCAAATTTCTTTTGGCTACCCCGTTAACTACCCCAATCCAATGGATGATGATATCACAATTTTAGTAGGCCTTTTCTCTTTTAGAAACACCACACCACTATCATTGCTACTACTATTCTTTTACTTTCTATTGCTTTCAGTCATTACCTTTCTCTATTGGTCAATTAGCATGAGTCTTCTTCCATTCGAAAAAGCTACATCTTAAATAATGTAAATCTCTTGCCTTAAAACACAATACTTTTCTCCTTCTAATTTTATATCCCCCTCTCTTCCTATGCTCGTCATAGAAAGTGGAGCCATGTTAACTACTTGTGTTTTCTATCACATCATCAACTTGGTCATCTCATCACTATATTTATCATTTTCACAATCAGTAGATGACGAAAGATAATCATTAAAGTAAATTTCCTAAACTAATTCCAACTACTCAATATTCTTCCACTACTAGAAAAATTAGATTTAGAGACAGAATTTAGAGATGATCACAAATTTGTCTTTAATATAGACAAAAACAAAGACAAATTTAATAATTTAAAGACAAAATAAATTTTATAATTTAAAAATGAAATTTAAAAACAATTTTTTTTTCTAATTTAAAGACAAAATTTGTCATTCTCTAAATTTAATTTTTTTAGTAATGTTCCTCAATCCCACTATCTCCCATAGTTATATGACCTGGATCAAGTATCGACCTAATTTGATATCTGGGTCATTAAGTTAGTGATTTGACCGTGAATTTAATGATCGAATTAAAAAACTTGAAAAAATGTTTTATATAAAAAATTATTTTATATATTTTAGTATAATATATTTTTTTACAATATTTAAAAGGTACATAATTTAATATTGTGACTCAATATAATGAAATATCACAAAACCTCTCTTTGACAAACTAATAACGCAAATGGAATATTTTAAATTAATAAAAATACATGAAATGGTATTAATTAAAATCTTCAAAAATGAAAAAAAAAAGACAAAGAAGAGCTTCAAACAATCGTAATTCAGAATAGTAAACAAATTAATAATTTTACATTATTAATTTTAACTTTCAAATTAAAAATAATATTTTATCATTTTATTCAAAATTTATTAAAAAATAATGATAAAAAGATAACCATTAAACTTTTCACTTTTCAACGTTTTTTCCAAATTCCAATGTTATATCTCCCTTTATGGTTGGTCAGTTATCCATCATATCAACCACTACAATCCCCACTAACGAACCCTTCAACTACGGCCTCTCTCTCTCTCTCTCTCTCCTAATGTAAGCTACACCTCAGTCTTCACCACTTTGCTCCATGGCTGAAACCACTGATTCATTTTCTTCTTTCACTATTTCAGTTTCTCTCTGTGTCAGATTATATCATTTGTTTCGTTCCATCACCATTTCTCACCGCCTTACTTTTTTATTCTTTGTTTTTTTACTCTCAGCGTTGGAATATCTAGTCGTCGTTTGCTCCCTGCGTCTTGGTGTTGCCTGAAACGGGTTAAGCGGGACGAAACGGGTTGAGCGGGTTAAGCAGGTTTAACCGGTTTTGACCGGATTGATGCAAAAAGCCGTTTGAAACTCTAACCGGACCAACTTCAAGGCCGATTCAAAGTTTTTCGGGTCGGGCCATCATATCCGATCTGATCCATACAACTATGCCATCAGCCTTTCACCATGCTAATAAATTGTATTAGGATTTTTCGTTCCACGACAACAACCAATAATTAATTTACAACGGAATGTTATACTATACTCAGCATCACTGAGATAGTAATAAAATTAAAATAATTATTTTTTAACGAGGGAGGATTAACTTATATTAATATAAATCTTTTTTAACTTATATATCATTTTTAATTGTTAAATTCACTTTCATCTAATGATTATTTTTAATAAAATCATCTCAACCAAACTGATAAAAATAAATATAAATTAAAAAAAATTTACACTAATATAAGTCATCCCCTCTTTTTTAATTATATATGTTGATATATCACTAAAAAAAACTTATGTTTAATCACGGTTTTTTTGTTTCGATTTTAACAACTATAGCTAAACTAATGAAAAACTGGCTTATCATTATGCGCGGCACGCTTTTCTCTTCTCTCTCCTTTTTTTCCTATTTCCCACAATTTTTTTTCCCACAACTGAAAGACTGGGTCATCATCATCATCATCATCGAAGAATTGAACTTCAGTTTCTAAAACTCACATTGTGACCTTTCTCTCTCTCTCCATGCGACCTCTCTCCGGCGCTGCTACAACACGCCGCGACGCCAGCACTACGTTTCTCCTTCGACGCTACTAGTCCAGCTCCTCTGGCGTCGTTGCTCACTCGTCTTGCACCTCTAAGCTTAGATCCAACCGCCTACACTCATATCTCGTTACCACCGCGCAACTGCCGCTCTGACCACGCCGCCACTTCGCTTCCACGCCAGCGTAACACTCTTCTGCTTTCCTTCTCCTCTATTATGCTTTTTATTATTTAAATTTATTTTTTCTTTTTGCTTTTATGATGGGGATTTCGGTTGGGTTTTTGAGTTTTGAGTTTGCTTATCTATTTTGGTGTTCTAGTTTTAGGTTTATTGATAATTTGATGGTGTTGGATTTGAGTGAGCTTGGTGATTTGATGTTTGTGATGAAGTCTGTGTTTGAGTGAGTGTGTGAGAGTGATGCAGTGACTGTGAAAACTAAATCACAGCGTTAAAATGTCATGCCTCGATAATGGTTAGGAATCCTTATTTTTGGTTTTGGGGTTTGTACTATTATCTCAGTTGTTTGCAGTTTTGAAAGGATGTGTATTATTTGGTTTCATTATAAGTTGAGTGATTCGGTAGAGGATAATCATAATTCTACTACTGATTAAGCATCCTTTGTCAAATTTCTTTCTCTTCAGTTGTTCTGCATTATTTGTTGATAGGTAATTCTGGGAATTTATCTGCTAACCGAATTGCTGGGTCTCATTCGGGGAAAATCAGACCATTGACTCAGAGGAATATCATTTATAATTCCATTGGCTCTATAGGTAAGTTTCTTTGAGTGTTTAAATTTGTGAGCTTGGTTACTTTCATCAATATGTTTTTATTCCTGTAATTAAACATGTTGGATAGTTCCTGCTCCATTGCTATTTATTTATTCCTCAACTAATAGCGCTTAAACAAAATTTACCACCATTAACTCTTTCCTCTATTGAGAGCAAAAATTAAACCCAAAAGCTAAATTTCTTCAGCATTTGGGATACAAAACTAAGTTCTGATTAAATTCAGGAGACAAGTTGCATCCTTTAATTAGATTTTACAATCCGTTCAAATATTTGTCTTTTTTTTGTTGTTAGAGGGGGTTTGTGATAACATTGTTGGCATATTTTCCTTGGGATGGTCAACTAAATCTCCAGCACCAACCACTCTTGACTCTGGTGAAACATAAGTCAACCTAAACTGCAAAGAGGCAACTTAGTAGAGTTATTTAAGCTTTAAATTTTGAAAATGCAGCTAACTAGACTTAAAAACTCAACAACCATATTCAAGATTCAGGGCACATGCAATTTTCTTTCTCTTTTCTTTTCCTGTTGACCTCAACTAATAAACAATAACAAATTAAGACATAACAGAGATGCAACAGTATACTATCAATAAGGTTAAGTCCAGCCTATTTATCATCTGAGTCAATTAGTCATACCAGTTTTTTTTCTTCCAGTATGATCTATATAAGGTGGTTGACACCGTATGGCTTATTGTCAATGGAGGAACAATCCCCTACAACTGATAGCTTATATGGAATAATTGTTTCAATGGAGTGATTGATGTGAAATTAGGGATGGGGAACTCAACAAGATTCTGATTCAGAGTTTCAGACATACAGAATGTGATATTGAAATTTTATTTGAATAGAATGAACTTCCTTGAGTTGGCCTCTATGAAGTAGGAATACAAAGTACAGGTGCCCTAATGGGTGTCACTGGACCTGATATCACTTGGGACCTTCATTTGGAACCATTCTTTTGGGTACATGCAGAAGCAAAAGCAATTGCTAGGAGAAATTATTGCACCCCCCTCCCTGGTCCCAAAAAAATGAAGTTAAGAGAAATTATTAGATGCACCTTGATCACATACTCCAAGCAGGAGAAAGACAAATCAATTAAATGAGACATTAATAAAAATGAGAAAGATCAGATGGTTGTTTCCACCAAAACTGAAACACCCAGAGGCTGAGTAACGGGCAATGAAAATATGTAGTTAACCTGAGGGATTAATTTGAATAGTATTGTTTTAAGTAATTTTTGTAATTTTCAACCCAAAACCTTTCTCAGTAATTGAACAACACTTGCGATCCAATAAACACAAACCACCATAACTTGAGAGCTTATATCTCAGCCAATTGACTAGAAATTTAAATAAACACAACAAATTTAATTTGTGATAAGGCCCCTCACACACAGCTAGCACATTGAAAGTAGCATCATGTATGAATTAGAGAGGGCCATAGCATTCACTTAGCTGTTTGTCTGTTTGGTTCACAATCAGTTGTCGGTTTGTCTTAGTTCAAAGAGTTCACTTAATTTTGGAGCCACTTCAACCGTGTTTTACTAAAATGAACAGTATCATTCCAATAACCCAAGGGACTATAGCTTGGTAAAAGGTTCAGGGATACAAAGTATTAAACAACTTGGCAAGAGCACTATCATTCCAATGCAAAGTTGTAAGTTTGAACATGCCTAACAATTGGCAAAACACACGTTTAAATATAACACTTCATGTAGATTATCTAAAGCTAATTCACTTCAGTATTTTTTTTCCTTCTAATTAGTGGCCTTTATAAGCGCCTAGCTCTTTGATTGATGTATTGCATCAAGGCCTTTATAAAGAGGCTTCTTATTAGTACTATTAAGCTGGAGCCACAAATATCAATCCTTATCCATGACATCACATGTTCATTCACATCTTTTTTAGGTTTCCTCATGAAGTTTTTTAAGATATACTTTACTGCCACCAGCAACTTGTTCCTTGCGCTCCTCATCTATTAAAATTGTCTATATGCGTTCAATCAAAAACAAAGAAGAGAAGACAGTGCAAAATAAGAAACACCACTGTAAACTACATTATATCTTGAGATAAGTATGATGGACATGATGGCATGGCCTACCACTCTTCTGTATCAGGTGCCACTAAAAGATTCACAACAAAACAAATAATACTTTGTATCAACCTGCTTGTTTATTTACTGACATACAGAAGTTTAACAGCAAATGTTTAGCATGCTTTAGGAGCTTCTATGATCTAATTATTCCCTAGTGGAAAATTATGTCTGACACAAGAGCAAGCCTAAATCCTGTAACTCTGGTGCTAGAAAATGGTTCTGAAATCCATTTATCTGCATATTTATAGTTATAATTTTATACCGGGGACGTTATATAGTAGCCTTATTTAACTACAGTTAAAACCGTGGCTAAAGTTATTTAACTACGGTTTTTAAGAGACTAGCTATGGTTAAAATTGTAGTTAAATACCGTTTTTTTTTTTGTAGTGTATGTTGAATTTGGAATTTGTGTTTTAGGTTGATATATGTTACCAATTTTTTAACATAGAAATTTAAAATTATCTTTGTTTTCTATACGCTTCTTCCTTAAATTTTTATTGTTTTCTTCAAATAAATTTTAATCAAACCTTATATATTCTCATGATTAACCTTCAAGCCTTTAAGTCTTAACAAAATTGTATTTACATAAGTATTTATACTTAAATTAGAGATTTGATATTTTATGATAACTTAATGTATTGGTGTACAATTGAGAGGAGTGCACATCTTGTTTATCGATTAACATTTTTTGAAAAATAAAAATTTAATATTCTCCTAATTATTTATTCATTCATTCCTATAACTTTTACTATTTTCTTCTAATTATAGTTTTTCAGAAAATTAACCTCATACATTCTCATGTTCAACTTTTAAATATCCTTGAGACTTAACAAAATTATATATTAAATCATGTTATGCTTTAAATAGAAATTTCATATTTTATTTGAATCTAATGTGTTGGATTATTTTTTTACCATTGAAGAGAATATATATTCTTTTTTATTTGTTATCATTTTTTAAAAATATAAATTTTAAAATTATCCTAGTTTAAAATTTAAAATGTATCATTTTTTAATATATTATTAGTTATATTTTAACTAAAAAATAGGTCATTTATAAAAATTCAATTATTTAAATTAGTTCACCACAAATGTAATCTAAGTTATTTACATTTCATAATTTTTTTAAAAAATATTTGACAGAGTAAAATAACCCCTACAAACATAAATGGCAAATTTCAATATTATAAACAAATTATAACACATACAACATTAATAACAAGGTTAAATACTAATTAGCAACACTCAAACATTATTCTTACCAACAAAAATACAACTATAAAATAAATTAAACAACAACCACATAAATTATCAAAAGCAACCAATGGTTCAAACATCTATTATACATGCAAGTATATAACAAACCAATTACAATGAGCAAAATATATAACCATAGATTAAAATATAGACACATATTATCAAAAACTACTAATAACAATGCTTAAACATTTTATTATACATATAAATACAAAATTAAAGACCAGTAAACACACACATTCAAAGAGTTAAAAATAGAAACATACCTCAAGGTTGTTATCGAAAATCTCTTGCGGTCACTGGAAATGCCACGCCACCGTTGTAAATTGTCACCAGAATACAAGAGAGAGAGAGTGAGAGAGTGGCACAGAGTGAGAGCGGACGCAAATGAAGCGGGGGCACTAAGCACCTATCTATAAGAAACTTACTAACGGACCGCCAACATCATAGTTTCTCGGCAATCATGTAACAACTAGGTTTAGACATCACATAAAGATACAATACTTTGCTAAAGAGCTCATTTTAAATAAGAAAAATACATTCAGATTTAAGCTGACCTTGGACAATATTGATAAAATGACAATTCTTCATAAAAGGCTGATTTTCAAAATAAAATTTAGGATCCATTAAAATTCCTAAAATTTTGAAAGTATTTGTTTATAATAGCCTTAAACTATATCTTTCAAATGCAATAAATCACATTCCATTTAGAGTTATAGAATTAAAATTATACAATATTATGCAGCAACCAAAACAGGATATGTGGCTGTTTTGTCAGTATTTGACCTGACTTCAAACTTAAACTAGGAACACATGAGGAATGCAAAATCCATGAAAATTTTACTGAATATAATCCTATATGTTAGCTTTAAAATTCCACTAGTCTCATACATTTATATCCTTTGAATAAAATGTTAGCTTTTAAAAGAAACAACTATCAAATAAAGGGATTCCTACAGCTGTAGTTATGCAATTGAGACTGCA
The DNA here is from genome assembly GCA_029884605.1 of Ormosia emarginata. Lineage (NCBI taxonomy): Eukaryota > Viridiplantae > Streptophyta > Magnoliopsida > Fabales > Fabaceae > Ormosia > Ormosia emarginata. The sequence continues at coordinate 9,942,131 of JAQQTP010000064.1, forward strand.
GGTTGTCAGGATTCTGATTTCTATATAATTATGGCAATTTTCAAACAAAAACAGGTATTAATTGGGAAGGTTATAAATTCTTTTAAATTTGTCAATTATAGTAATTCATCTTAGCTTTCAAATGAACTAAGAAGTGAGTCAAATGATGCAATACAACCAAAGTTATGCAGATAACACACAGGAATGTCAGAACAGTTGCTTCAACATACTGAGTAGTCTGTTTTTCACGATTTTAATTATGCTATAGGCATCCAAAAATATTAAGATTTCATACAGAAGTAGTTTTATGTCTTATCTAATAAACAAAACAAGAAGCACGTCATTTGGACTACTATAGCCCAAAGCATGCAGATTTTCCCCTAACACCTCTAGTGCTTGTGTTAGAACACTGAGTGTACATTCTGCATTATTTGCTAGAGGCTCTTCCTTTCATTAATACAGACATTCAAAATAACACATACTATGCTAAATACATACATAACAGTGCTCAACACTTTGCATTGCGACAATACATAAAAATGCCCTCATAGGCCATCATATTACATATAATCTCAAAAGTGCATAATTACAAATTTCTCAGCTTTTGTTTTCCTCTTGCTAGTCTTCCAAGCTACTTAGTACCACCATCTGGACAAACCAAGTTTAAGGGTGAGAAAAAATCTCAGTAGATATATATGAGTAGCATAAAATCATATATGTGCCAATTATGTAATCCAATGACTCTGTCTTGCAATTCAGTAAAAACAATAATGCACCACAACATGTTCAAACATGAGATAATTAGAGTTTACACATGCTAGGTGATACGAATAATGTGTTGCAAACTCAAGTACATGTTGTCTCAAGTAATAAATTCTCAAGAATCCGAAGTCGATCCACAGGAAATTGAAGAAGAAAATTCTTTGAAGTAAGAAAAAGATTTGTCACAATAATAAATGTGATAAAAATTGTTTACAAATAAAAAAGATTTGTTTGAGTTAGTAGATCTACTCTTGGTAAGTAAATTAAGGACAAGATTAATACTTTTTATAACTCAATTAGAATTCACGCATAATGGAAGTTCTAATCGAAAAATACAGCATTCAAAGTTCATTTAAGATTATATATGTAATTATATTATGGTTCCTCTAATTATCTACTAATGCCAACACTTGTAAAATGGGTCAAACATTCATTGTGTCAATCTCTTGTCTACAACAAATCAAGATCTCTACTTTATAAGGAGGGTTTCTAAATTGATTGGAAATGAAATATAACACATATAATGATCACTTGATAATATATCATTCAAGCACAAGAAAGAAATTAATTTAACCTTATTTCATTACCAAAAGCTTCACTCTTTCACCCAAGCAAATGAAAATTTGTTACTCATGAATAAGAAGAAAAAAAGAGAGAAGAAGAAAGAGATGAATATAACTTCTATTTAGAACAAAAGAAAATTATAACAAGAGAAACAAATGATACAAGAACATAGTTGTAATCTCTCAACCAAGATGCTCTTAATGAGCAACTAATGTAGCTTTTTATAGAGCACGAAATGTACAAAATGACAATAGAATTATTTAATGAGTGGGTGAATGAGTGAAAAATAACAATAGAGTTGTTTAATGAGTGGGTAGATAATTGAAAAAATATTGTCATACTTGTCTCCTCACTTGCACCAACCAATTCAGCTGTCTTCACACGATTATAACTATGTTAAAATGTCATTATCTTGAAAAGTGGTCTTCATGAGAGTTGAAGGTTTAGCTTTCCATTGCCACTGATTTTCAACCCAATCAAACTCCTACAGCTCAACCTATGACCCAATATTTGCACATTGCTCAGGTTCCAGCTACAACACATTTGTTCTAACTTTCAAGTCCAATCTGACCCACTAGATATCCGATTTAGCTCTTGTGTTCTTCATAAAAGTTGTAGATTTGAGTCTTAACTTTCATTAGGGTTGGACTCCTATAGCTCAAGAAATGAGCTGATGAATGTGCAGAGATCAAGCTGTCAGGATCAACACTCTAGTTCTTGCTTCAACTCTAATTTAAATTATCCAAACTTGTGATTCTGCTCTTGAGATCTTCATGAAAATTGTAGAGCTCTCTCTTAACTTTCCTACAAGGTAAAGGTCATAATTTTAAGATGTTTAGAACTCAAGTTACATCTGAAATACAGAAAATAATATAAATTTGCCAAAATGCTGAAAAATACCATTAAGCCCTATTTGAACCCAAACTTATAAATGGTGGTCAAAACTAATCAATTAAGCACATGAGAGGTTTACAAAAATAAATATGAGGGTTAAATAATGTATGAAAATTATGTTTATCAAATTCTTTCATATTTAACTTTTGACGTCTACAAAATTACGAATAAAACGTGCAATGATAAAAATTAAAACACATAAGACCAAATTTGTTTGAGTTAGGAGATCTACTCTTGGTAAGAAAAAACAAAACAAACTCAAAATCTAAAAACTCTAAAAGACTCAATTTTCATTTATATTCAAGGATGCAAAAGTTTATAAACAAGAAGAGCAACCAAAGATTCAAGGGATTTAAACATTTATGAGGTAACATTTCTTCATGTCTTAAACCAACAAGCAAGAAAACTTCAGTTGAAAAACATGAATCAAGAATGATAGATCCTTACAAGATTCACTCTCAATCCCTCAAGTGTTTAAAAGCTAGGTATTTCATTCAATTCAACCAATGAACAATTAATCTACTTAAGAAACAAAAGCTTATCTTATACTTTTCTACAAAAGAAAATTATAACATGAGAAACAAACATACAAGAACATAGTTGTAATCAAGAAGACTTTATTCAATGTTATAATAAGGTCAAGGTAAAGGAGATGTGGTAATATGGATATGACATGTTAAATACCAAAGAGAATAAAAGGGCATTAAGGTTGAGTTCAAAAAACAAACATGAAAAGTTCATCCCAACATAATGTAAATTCCATTTACATATTCTTTTCCCTTCTTTTTTTTGCCTTCTTGGCCTTTCTTTACACATTTGTTATTTTTTTTAATTTTATATACACAAATTTTTTTCCCAATTAGCTACTCTTTCCTTTTTTACCAACCATTTTGCACACACACCCCACACTTGTTCAAGAACTCATCTTATAACAATGTCAATGCTCTCTTATTCCCTAAAGTTGGGTAAGAACATGATTTTTCATTCAAGGCACGTAATGGGCTAGAAATAAGGCATGGTCAAATATGCTCAAAGGGGTTAAGCAAGGGAAAATATACAAGGTTGGCTATTTGGTTAAAGTAGCTATTTCAAGAAAAATGTCTCAATCATGTTTATGTATGTATGTGAAAATGTACCCTAAAAAAGAATCAAAGCAAGTTCTATAGTAACAATTTCATAAGTGAAAATCATACAAGAAAGAAGAGAATAATACAAATGTTCAATTCATTCATCAATAGGTTCAAAATGTCACAAGACATATTTCTATCATTCTCATTCTACCAATTCAACATCCATAACCAAGCATGTGGACTTTAAGAAAGAAGACAATTTATTCAATCATGTTATGATCTCTGAATTTCAATTACTTCAAAGGATGTGAGAGTACATTCACTTGAATCTTTCAAAGGAAATCAAACAATAACATTTTGTTACTTTCATAAATCAACACAAAATAGTTACTTTCTCAATTTAGATGCATCTCAAGAGTAAATTTACCTCAAGGGCATAATTTACTCCTTACTCTGACATCCTTAATTGATTTTGCTGTTAGTAAGTTGTTGACAACCATATTAATAAATATACTTCATAATTTTTTTTATGTTAACTATCCTTCCCTCCAACCAGATCACAACATTGTCCCCAATGTCAAAATATAGATGAGTAAAAGATAAAAGATATTACTTGTTGTGGCAATTATTGAAAAGAGAAACCTGATACAAATTTAAACAGAAACAAAGTATGACGAATAAAATCAAAGGTAAAGGGAAGTTATAGATGGAGTGTCAGATCAAACCCACGTTCCTTGCTGCTTCTCTCTGACCAATCTATCTGAGCTATTACTGGATTAGCTTCATAAACAAAAGTTTGTAATTTATTAATTAACTCATCAATTAACAAAAGTTTTATTCCACAGCATGGTCAATAAAAGATAACAAACCATCAAAGAAATTATTAATATTCAACAAATCTATAAGTTAATGGTGGATGTTCAGTTGGACTCAAGAGACTATTTGAAAAACTTCTGTCAAAGTACCATAGCCACATGGTAAGGCAATGAATGCATCAGAATTTTTATGTATTTTATCCATTTGTCCATGTATAGAGGATACTCGTAGTTCCTTCCCAATTCTCTTTCCAGTAATGTTCCTTTGAGTTAAAGCTCTAGGAATGATACCTAAAATATGTCTACCTCCTAGATATGTAGTGATTGATACAACCCCTATTAACCCAATGCTACTTCCCCCATATACTACACGAATTTTTCTCGCAACAAGCGCTCGACCAAGAGTGCCTACTGCTTCTACAAACTCTGTACGCTTGCAACAAACTCAGAGCTCATACAATTAAGTACAAGATAATGCTCAGTAGCTGTTTACATTCATAGCAAAGACATGACTCCTCTTTCGATCCAAAATGCTACAGAGCTTAGGTTTCAAGAATTGGGAATGTAGCACGTGGCACCTTATAGAGCATGACACATAAATCTTATTTACAAACTGACATGCAAAGGTCTCCTCCTGAGTCTATGATAGGACGGGCATCCACCTGGGGCTCCTGATCTAATTAAAGACTAGGTACAACCGAAGTTTCGCATTCCTTTGTTTGTTTTTCTTATTTTTTTTGTGTGATGAACAAGAAAATAACATACATGCTGTTGTGATTGTGACTCACATCTTCCTCTAGTTTTATGTCCAGTAACATCTTAAATGCCTTCTATAAGTCGAGGATAAGCTTTCTATTCAATTTTCTTATAAATTGGCAAATAAGGTCTTTTAGAGTCATATTCCCAAGACTGTAATATTTATGTTCATCCTTGAAGAGATTTCACAAATTAAGAAGTTCACGATGCACAACTCTACATGAATGCATCTCAAGAGTCAATAAGATATCATTTAATGACTCATTACTCAGTCCATTCTTAATAAAGTATATTTTATCTTGGTTTGCAAAAATTATCTCTAAAGAACGACATCGCTTGTGACAAACTTGTAATCTTTTCACTCTTCTCCTTTTAGAATACGAACTTTTACTAAGACTTAACATGTATGAGTCAAATGAATTTGAAAATTCACATGCTAAACGGACCTTTGCTTTGATTATCCAACGTATATCTTCCTGGATGTCCTTGTGCATTAACATTCTCAATCTTTCACACGTAGCATTTGTAGATTTTTGTTAGAGCATTTTGAGGAAGAGAAGGAAAATGTTTTCTTAAATTCGAGAGAATGACATCCATTTTAAAGGAGAAAGAATCAATTATTATGGGAAACTGAAAAAAAAAACAGACTTGAGAGTCACATAGTACCATTATCCGCCACTTAATCGGTGTCACAAAGAACAAAAAGAAAGCAACAAAATTAAAATAAATTCTTCTCATAACAAGGATTAGAAAGGGAGATGGATTCTACCTCATTAACTTGAGTTTCCAAAAATGGTTTGAGTCTTTGTCCATTGACCTTAAACACATTACCATTCCTAGGGTTCTCAATGTCTATGGCCCCATGAGGATACACATGTTTGATAACAAAAGGGTCACTCCTCCTAGATCTCAAGTTTTTAGGGAATATGTGAAGACGAGAATTATAAAGCAAAACTTTTTGACCAATTTCAAAAGATTTCCTCAAAATTGATTTGTCATGAAAAGTTTTTGCTCTAGCTTTATAAATTTTTTAGTTTTCATATGCATAATTTCTTAATTCCTCAAGTTCATTTAATTTCAATTTACATAACTTGCAAACATCATCAAAGTTATGTTAAAAGCTTTAATGACCCAAAATACTTTATGCTCCAGTTCTACGACAAATGACAAGGTTTTCCATAGACTAACCGATAGGGTGACATGCTTAAAGATGTTTTGAAAGCAGTACGATAAGCTCAAAGTGCATCATTTAGTCTTAAAGATCAATCTTTATAATTTAGGTTAACTGTTTTTTCTAAAATTTGTCTAATCTCCCTATTTGCTAATTCTACTTGTCCACTTGTCTGAGGGTGATAAGAGATGAAAATTTTGTGAGTAATGACATATTTTTTCAGTAAGGATTCAAATGGTTTATTGTAAAAATGTGTTCCCCCATCATTGATGATAGCTCGAGGGGTTCCAAATCGAATAAAGACACTTTCTTTTAAAAATTTAAGAACAATTTTATAATCATTATGTCGACGTAGAACAATGACAATGATATGGTTCAGAGGCATCATGTTTCATTTAGAAATGGAACCCAATTTTTGACAATTTTCATAATATTTTCAAAATGTATAGTTGTCCTTTAATAAAATGGGCCAATAAAATCCACACTGCAAGATTTTTGCAACTGTTTTCTTTGAAGAAAAGTGACATCCACATGCTTCTGAGTGACAAAATTTAATGACACTACATACCTCATTGTCTGGTACACATCTCTGAATGATTTGATTAGGACAATATTTAAACAAATATGGGTCATCGCAATAAAAAATTTTCACCTCAATCAAAAACTTCCTTCTGTTTTGGTGCGTCCATTGAGGCGACATCTTTTCTGTTACAAGAAAGTTGACTATGTTAGCAAACCAAGGCAGGTAATTGATAGAAAATAAAAATTGATCTAGAAAAGAATCATTGATAGGTGTGTTATCAAAAGGTGAGACTATTGTATGTTTGGACAAATGATCTACAACAACATTTTCGACTCATTTCTTATCTTTTATTGTAATGTTGAATTCTTAACGCAACAAGATCTACCATATCAACCAAGGTTTGGCATCCAAATTAGATATTAAATATCTAATAGTAACATGATCAGTGAAAATAACAGTAAAAGAACTAGTTAAATAAGCTCAAAATTTGTCAAATACAAAAATTACAGCAAGTAGTTCTTTTTCATTAGTAGTATAATTCAATTGTGTACTATTCAAAGTTTTACTTGCGTAATAAATTACATGAGATTCACTTTCCTTTCTTTGGCCTAAAACAACGCCGACAGCAAAATTATTAGTATCACACATCAACTCAAAAGGCAAAGATCAGTCAAGGGATTGCATGATAGGAACAGATATTACAAGATCGATTAATTTTTCAAAAGATTTCTAACATTCTTGAATCCAATCAAATGGTGCATCTTTTATTAGAAGATTACATAATGGTCTAGATATGACATTAAAGTCCTTAATGAATCTTCTGTAAAATTTTATGTCCTAAAAATGAATGGATTTCTCTGACTATTTTTGGGGGAAACAAATGGGCAATTAATTCAACTTTGGCTTTATTAACTTCAATTCCTTTGGAAGATGTCACATGACCTAACACTATTCTTAAGGTAACCATGTAATGACATTTTTTCTAGTTTAACACAAATCTTTTTTCTTCGCATCTTTTAAAACTTTTTCCAAATTATCAAAATAAATTTCCAATGAATTTCCATAAACTGTCAAGTCATCTATAAAAACCTCTAAATAATGCTCAACCATGTCACTAAAAATATTTAGCATGCATCTTTAGAATGTTGTCGGAGCATTATAAAGACCAAAAGGCATTCTTCTGTATACAAAAGTACCAAAGGGACATGTAAAAGTGGTTTTTGCTTGATCCTCTAATACAATTGATATTTGATAATAACCTGAATAATTATCAAGAAAATAGTAATAGGGATCTCTTGCTACCCTTTCTAGAATTTGATTAAGAAATGGCAAGGGGAAATGATCTTTCTTAGTAGCAGCATTTAATTTTTTAAATCAATACACATATGCCAATAAGATGAGACTCGCATAGGTATTAATTCACTTTTTTGATTTTCAACCACTGTCATTCTAGATTTCTTAGGCACAACTTATGTAGGGCTTCCCCACTGACTATCAGAGCTAGGGTAGATAATTCTAACATCAAGTAATTTGATAACTTCAGTTCTAACTACCTCTTTTATGTGTGAATTTAATCTTCTTTGAGGTTGTTGTGATGTTTTAGCATCATCCTCTAAATGTATCATATGTGTACAAATTAATGGATTAATATCTTTTATGTCCTTTAATGTCCATCCAATTGCACTTTTATGTCTTTTAAGTACTTCTATCAATATACTTTCTTGTTCTCTAGTAAGGGTCAAGGAAATTACTACTGGAAAACTTTGTTCTTCTCCCAAAAATGTGTACTTCAACCCAGCATGTAATGACTTTAGTTCTAGCGTGGGTACTTCTTCATGGGTATTATCATTCATGGGTTTTAGCTCTTTGAATTTCAGTTTCCATCTTTTATATTCCATTACCTGTATACAATCAAGCAAAGAACATATTTCAGAAATATCACAATTTAATTGCATACCTGAGTCAAATGAATTGATTAAACTAATTTCTAATGGGCCAAAAGAACTCCTGGTTTGAAGATGATCATCTATAATGGCCTCCATCTCATTGATAACAATGTATTTTATTCAATTTATAATCTTCTCACTAGGCTTCTTAAGGTTCAATTTGGCTTAATTAAGTTGATTTTGTCACATTTTATGAAATTGAGCTTAATTGGATCATTGAAGAAATTATTACTTGAATTATCATTAATTTGGGTGATTGTATTCTTAAGTAAACTGATTATACAATTTGAGCTGTAATTATCTGATTAATGTGATTCTGTTCTTATTGGAAAGTTAAGATAATTCTCTAATAACTATTCATTTGATAGCAAGAGCCACATTGATAGCAGTATAGTTCATTCATTGTATAATCTTCTCACTTGAATTTTTTAGTAAATTGACTATAATTTGAGTTACAAATATCGAATGGATGTGATTTTGGTCTTGTTTTAAAGCTAAGATAAATTCATAGTATAACTATTCACATGATTGAGCATTATTTAGTAGTTTTCATGGATGACCTGACAGCTTTTGGAAATTCTTTTGAAAATTGTCTTGATAACTTGGATGAAGTTCTTAAAAAATGTGAAGAAAAAAGATTTGTTTTAAACTGGAAAAATATCATTACATGGTTATATCAGGAATTGTCTTAGGTCATGTGATATCTTCTGAAGGAATTGAAGTTGATAATGTCAAATTTGAATTAATTGCTTATTTGCCTTCACTAAAAATAGTCAGAGAAGTTCGTTCTTTTTTAGGACATGCAGGATTCTATCAAAGATTTATTAAGGAATTTAGTGTAATATGTAGACCATTATACAATCTTCTGATAAAAGATGCACAATTGGATTGGACTCAAGAATGTCAAAAATCTTTTGAAAATTTAATTGGTCTTCTGACATCGGCTCCTATCATGCAATCCTCTGATTGGTCTTTACCTTTTGAATTAATGTGTGATGCAAGTGATTTTGTTATTGGCGCAGTTTTAGGACAAAGAAAGGACTGTAAGCCTCATGTGATTTGTTATGCAAGTAGAACTTTAAATAGTGCACAAATGAATTATACTACTATTGAAAAAAAACTACTTGCTATAATTTTTGCATTGGACAAATTTTGAGCTCATTTAATTAGTTCTTCTACTATTGTTTTCACTGATCATAATGCTATTAGATATTTAATGTCTAAGCAGGATGCTAAACCTAGGTTGATATGGTGGATCTTATTGCTTCAAGAATTCAACATCACAATAAAAGATAAGAAAGTAGCAAAAAATGTTGTTGCAAATCATTTGTCCAGACTTACAACAGACTCACCTTTTGATAGCACACATATCAATGATTCTTTTCTTGATGAATTTTTATTTTCTGATAATTCCATGCCTTGGTTTGCTAACATAGTCAATTTTCTTGTAACAGGAAAGATGTCGCCTCAATGGTTACACCAAGACAGAAAAAAGTTTTTGACTGAGGTGGAAAATTTTTATTGGAATGACCAATATTTGTTTTATATTGTTCTAATCAAATCTTTTAGAGATGTGTACCTGACACTGAGGTAGGTAGTGTCATTAAATTTTGTCACTCAGAAGCATGTGGGGGTCATTTTTCTTCAAAGAAAATAGCTGCAAAAATCTTGCAGTGCAGATTTTATTAACCCGCTTTATTTAAGGACAACTATACCTTTTGCAAAAGTTACGAAAATTGTCAGAAATTAGGTTTCATTTCTAAAAGAAATATGATGCCTCTGAACCCTATCATTGTCATTGAAATTTTTTATTGTTGAGGAATTGATTTAATGGGTCCAAAATGGATTATGTCTCAAAATGGATTGAGGCGATTCCATGTCGACACAATGATCATAAAACTGTTCTTAAATTTTTAAAAGAAAATGTCTTGAGTCGATTTAGAATCCCTCGAGCTAACATCAGTGATGGGGGAACACTTTTTTGCAATAAATTATTTGAATCTTTAATGAAGAAATATGGTATTACCCATAAAGTTGTCACCCTTTATCACCATCAGACAATTAGACAAGTAGAATTAGCATATAGGGAGATTAAACAAATTTTAGAAAAAACAATTAACTCAAATCGTAAAGATTGGTCTTTAAAACTAAACGATGTACTTTGGGCTTACCGTATTACTTTCAAAACATCTTTAGGCATGTCACCTTATCGGTTAGTTTATGAAAAACCTTGTCACTTGCCTGTAAAACTGGAACATAAAGCATTTTGGGCCATTAAAGCTTTTAATTTAAATCTTGATGATGCTTGTAGGTTATGCAAATTGCAAATAAATGAACTTGAGGAATTGAGAAATGATGCATATGAAACTCAAAAATTTATAAAAATAGAACAAAAACTTTTCTTGACAAATTAGTTTTGAAAAAATCTTTTGAAATTGGTCAAAAAGTTATGCTTTATAATTCTTGTCTTTACCAATTCCTTGGAAAATTGAGATATAGGTGGACTAGCCCTTTTATTGTCAAACATGTGTATCATTATAGGGCCATAGACATTGAGAATCATAGGAATGATATTGTGTTTAAAGTCAATGGACAAAGACTTAAACCATTTCTAGAAAATCAAGTTACTAAGGTAGAACTCATTTTCTTTTCTGATCCTTGTTACGAGAAAAATTTACTCTAATTTTGTGACTTTATTTTGTTTTGTAGTTCTTTGTGTTCCCAATTAAATGGCGGATAACGGTACTCAATGACTCTCAAGTCGGTTTGTTTTTTTTTTCAGTTTCCCAAAATAACTGATTCTTTCTCCTTTAAAATGGATGTCATTCTTTCAAACCTAAGAAAATATTTTCCTTCTCTTCCTCAAAATACTCTAACAAAAATTTACGAAGCTAGATGTGAAAGATTGAGACTGTTAATGCACAAGGGTATACCAGAAGATATATGCTGGATAATTGAAGCGAAAGTCCGACTAGTAGGTGAGTCTTCAATTTCATTTGACTCATACATGTCAGGTCTTGGTAGAAGTTCATATTCTAAAAGGAAAGAGCAAAAAGATTACAAGTCTATGACAAATGTGTACGATGAAGTTGTAATAAGCGATGTCGTTCTTTGGGGATGGTTTCCACAAACAGAGAAGATAAAATTTTCTTCATTAAGAATGGACTGAGTAAGGAGTCATTAGATGATATCTTATTAACTCTTGATACGCATTCTTGTGGATATGTGCATCGTGAACTTCTTAACTTGTGGAATCTCTTCAAGGAGGAACAAAAGCATTAAGTCTTGGGAATCTAACTCTAAAAGACCTTGTTTACCAATTTATAAGAAAATTGGATGGGAAGCTTATCCTCGACTCATAGAAGGCGTTTAAGCCATTTCTGGACGTAAAACCAGAGGCAGATGTCAACCACATCCACAATAATGTGTACATATTTTCTTCTTCTTCTTCTTTATGTGCAAAAAAAGAGAGAAAAAAAGGGTGAAATTATGGTTGTACTTGGTCTTTAATTAGATTAGGAGCCCTGGGCGGATGCCCATCCTGTCATAGACTCAGGAGGAGACCTTCACACGCTAGTATGTAAATAAGGTTCGTGTGTCATACTCTGTAGAGAGTCGCTTGCTACATTCCCAATTCTTGGAACCAAGGCTCGTAGAGAGTCGCATCATCTTTGCTACATTGCATACTTACTTTAATTAGTAGGCCTCTATGCGAACCAAGGTACCATCTTCTTAGAATCGAGGCCTTTAATTAGGTTTGTAAGAAGATAGAGGGTTGTTATGGACGGGATAGAAAGACTCAAAGCGTTCGAATCCTTGTGGAGTTCTTATATTGCACTAGTGACACGTAACTCAAAGATATGCCATTACTGCACTCATGACGCGCAGTATAAAGATACACCATGAAAATTGTACATACAGGTATGTCTTTATTTGTTATTATATTTCTTTTAGATTTGTATATGATAATCACATATTTTATACATTAATAAACCCTTATTTTTAGTCATTTACACTCTCCATATACTTAATTATATTTCTGCCATATCTTGAGTTCTAGATGTGTAAAAATTATGTATCTTACCTTGTAGGAAAGATAAGAGAGACTCAACTTTCATGAAGAGCTCTAGGTAAAATGGACACTAGAGGAGCTAAATGGGCTTTAATTAGGTTTTGTCGAGCATAGAAAGATAGAAGGTTGTTATTCTACGTAAGCATAAGGACGGAAACGACTCAAAGGTTCTTGTTGTCGATTTGACAATCTTGTGGAGTTCTTATATTTTTGGAAAGTGACACGCAACTCAAAGATCCATGAGATCAATACTGAATGATTTGTCCAATAATTTTCCACTTACCAACTCACCATTTGGCATTTTCCACTCATTCACCCACTCATCCACCTACTCTTAATTAGCCTCCTTGTCATTTTGTATCCCTAATCCTCTATAAAGGCACCATTAGCTGATCATTTGGTACTCTTGGTGTTAGGCTTAAGAAGTTATGGTTATGCTTGTTTATTGTTTTCCTTTGTTGTAATGTCTTTTGCTTAAATTTGTTATTATATTTCTTTTATATGAGTAACTAAATTTTATATGATAATCTTGGTAATGAAATAAGGTTAGATTATTTATTTCTTATGCTTAAATGATATATTATCAAACTCTGGACATTATATTTATTGTATTTTGACAATCAATTTAGAAACTTTCTTTGTATAATGGAGATCTTGATTTATTGTACAATAGGATTGGTTAATTGAATTAATTTACAAATGTTGGTAGATAATTAAAGGAATCATAATTTTGTGAACTTTGAATGTTATATTTTCTAATTGGACTCAAATTGAACTCAAATAAAATAAAATGCGGAAATTAAATAATTTTAAGACCGGTTCAGTTAATTAGATTTTAACCAACTTTATGGCAGTATAATTTTTTTTTGGAATGTCTTACAAAATTTATACCGAATAACACATACACTTATATATTTTATATATTATATATATCATATCTTGAGTTCTAGATGAATGTAAAAATTATATATCTTACCTTGTAGGAAAGATAAGAGATAGCTCTACAACTTTCAATGAAGAGCTTGTCGGGAGGTAAAATGTGGACATCTAGAGGAGCTAAATGGGCTTGGAAGTCAACACGGGTTTTATATTTGGACCACTGTAATTTAGGAGCAGGTCATGCATATATCATCATGAGATACTGACCCACTAAAAAGTAATACATGGGCAACCATTAGTAGCCACCGAAAAATCAATCCGTAAGAACTTTCGTGATCCTGGATCTTCCTCTTCCGAGGAAATTTGTAAGAACTTCCTCCCGTGGAGTGTAAGGCGGTCGCCCCACATTCAATGGGCAAGTTAAGATCTATATCTACAACTTTCATATGAGAACATGGAAGAGCTCATACAACGACGGAGTTTTGAGGTGATATTTGGTCTGGAAGTCAAAATAGTAAAAGTGGCCGAAGCCGAAGCCGGGAAGTCGGGGCTTCTAACTCGTTGCCGTCTGCCTTCGGTAGATACAAAGCATATACACAAAAAAGATAATGGAAACACGAAAGAGGTAAGACATCCTACCATCATTACCAATTATAGCTAGAAATGAGCAGGCGCCACGCGCCCAAATAGCAATTGGGAATATCATATTGTAGGACGAATTTTTGGATGATTTTGGTGGCATTGGAAAGCTGAGACAAAATGATTACAACTTTCATGAAGCTAAACCCTACGGAGAGAAAGATTGCTTCATTCTAATGGCATCCATGAGATCAGTACGGACATTCTACACTAGATCACGATATAGGAATGATTTCGGAGACAAAGAGTCGACGCCCCAAGGTCAACCAATAATATTCGCACCCGCACTAAGGTGTGTTCAATCTCCTGAGCAACTTGGCCTTCAACGAGTCCACAAGGACAATTTTTCATAACTCACGGAATACAATTCCATAATATGCCATGATAAAATCGACAACTTACCCAAAATAAGCAATTCACCATTTGGCATTTTCCACTCATTCACCTAGACTCATCCACCTACTCTTAAGTTCAAAGTCCCTTGTCATTTTTGTATTCCTAATTGCTCTATAAAAGGCACCATTAGCTTGATCATTTATTTGCTCTTGGTGTTAGAAGCTTAGTTTTTAAAGTCTATGGTTATGCTTATTTATTATTCCATTTTCTAATTATTAATCACATTATTTATCTCTTCTCACTCACATGGACCCATAATTACAAGCTATGCCTCATGGCCTCACAATTTCTTCTTTCCTCTTTTTCTTTTCTTTTCTTAGTTCTTTAAATGAATAATTAAATCACCAAGAATCTAAATTCTTGGGTAAAAAAGTAGCCATCACAAGCTTCTTGGTAATGAAATAATGTTAGATTATTTTAATCCTAATCTTTGCTTGTTACACATTGCTTAAATTTATATATTATCAAATGGATATTATATGTGTTATTTTTTTTTTCAAACCATTCAAGCCAATCAAATCAATTTACAAATCCTTCATAAATTGTAAAATCAACAGTGGAGATCTTGATTTAAATTTTTTTCCACCAACAACACAATCAAGGTTCCTAGACTGAGAATAGGGATTGACACATAAATGCTTGAAACATACTAATCACACTCATTTACAAAAACTAAAAATGTTTGTAGATAATTAAAGGAAAAATCATAATATAAGAAACCATATATAATTGAACTTTGAATGTTATATTTTTCCAAAATTCAAACCTGGAGCTTGAAGAAGATGATGAAAATGGAGGATTTCAAGAAATTAAGTTATAAATGGTGAGAGAAAGGAAATGTAATTAGAAGAAATTTTTAATTTATTAAGAAGGTGCCGAGCCTTTGGTGGAGAGAAGAAGGAGGAGAAAATTCCAAGGATGAGAAGTTCTTGAAAATTAATGAATTAAAGTGATAATTGAATAATTTAAAGCAATTACTTTTGGCTGCATTCCAACCGTGCAAAGAGGGAGAGACAGAGAGGGAAATTTTCAAGGGAACCTTGGGTCTTTGGTTGGTCAAAGCTTTCAAAGAAGCTTTGAATATTTAATATTAAATTTGAATTAAAGTGAATGGATTAGACATAAAGTAGATTGCATTAAGATAATGTGATGGTATTTTTATTACACACTATTATCCAATGGATAATAGTCATGATTGACATGAAGTCGGTATTTAATTAATCCGACAGATGAATTTTTTACCGTATTGATTTATTTTATCTCGTTAAGATTTCTCAAAAATTGTGAAACCTTTTTTGTCAAGTCTCGTGTTTAGTAAGATTCGTCGACATGTCCATAGTCCAAGGTTCGTGGAGGAAACATCGCGTTTCTCCGATTCTTCAGGCACTGTGCACGTAAAACGAGGAATATACTAAAATATTCGATGTTTAGGAAAATTTGAAAATTTTGAAAATCTCAAAAAATCCCAAATATTATAAAATCTTTATCGTTCGAAAAATTCACATAAATCACAAATATTATCAAGTATTATTATAATTTTCCAATTTTTGAAGCATTCTGATGTTTTCCAGACTTTGCTCAAGTTTGATTTGAAGAAATATTTAAAAATTTCGAAAAATTCACATAAATGAAATATTTCTATTGGTTGAAATAATTTTTTTTAAGTAAATTTCATCATCTTGTTTATTAAAATCATTCGACGTTTCCGTAAAATTCTAGAAAAATTCCCAAAAATTAAGAATACGTAAAATGATCATTTATTTAATTTTCTCAGGATGTTACTATCTAATTAGTTATAACTTGCGTTTAATTTATTACCACATGGATCTAAGTTCTAAATTCTGAACATCTTTTATTATTTATGTGACAAATCCTTTTCTCTTACCTCAATTAATTTTTTTATTTATGTGGATTCGGACTAACTTTTTTTTATGAGTGCACTTGAGTTTGCATTTATTAAGTTTTTGGCACCGTTCTTGGGGACTTGATTTGAAGTTTTTTATTGAGGTTCTTGTTTTTTTTAAGTAAATTTATCATCTTGTATTCATCATCTGGTAAATTTATCTTTACTCTTTTAATTTACTAACTATCTAACTTACTTAACTTTCTAATTTTTCTATTTATGTCATTTATTTATGTTTTTATTAATTTTGTCATTTATTTTAACGACTTTTAATCAAATACATCATTTATTTCTTCTTCTCTAACTTTTTAATTCTTGTTATTTATTATTGCTTTCTAACGTAATAAAATAATTGTTCTTCTTCTCTTTTCTTTCACCGGCTACGGTGGGCTCATTTCTCTCTCCGACTTTCATATTTTAAATTTATTTTCTATAATTTACTTTTTGCAATTTACTCTCCGCATTTTATTTTTTGTATTTTACTTTTGTATTTTATTTTCTATAATTTACTTTCCGCACTTTATTTTTTGTATTTTATTTCTAACTTTTTACTTGTTAATATTTATTGGGTGGTTGGTTTATACCACATCCTTGTTAATATTTAATGGTTGGTGTAAACTGCCGACTTGTACATTATTTTTTCTATTTTAAGTCATTTATTTATGCTTAATTGGTATCGTGATTTAAATTCTGGTCATTTAGTTAAAATTAATTTTGGTACTTTATATATTGATTTGTTTGAATCACAATCATACACAATTGACACAATGACTAAAAATGAAAGTGTACATGATGAACATGAAAATCAACCGTTATGAACCATGCGTGAATATTTGCAACCACCTCGAAATTCTAGTCCATCATGCTTTATTTTTCCACTGAATGCCAACAATTTTAGATTTAAGCCAAGTACGATTTCTTTACTTCTCAATTTTCATGGTTTAGAGTCTGAAAGCCCATATTTATATCTGAAAAAATTTAAGGAAGTATGTATTGCTTTCAATGACCAAAATTGCACTGAAGAGATAGTCAAGCTTAAATTGTTTCCTTTTTTCTTTAAAAGATAAAGCAAAATCTTGGCTTAACACTTTGAAACCAAGATGAATTGGCACATGGGAAGAAATGCAAGGTGAGTTCTTGAAATTTTTTTTTCCAATACATAAAACCAATGCTATGAAAAGACAAATCCAAAAAAATTCAAATGAAGCATATTTTCAATGTTGATAACGGTTTAAAGATTTGTTAAATTCTTGCCCATATCATGGTTTTGAAAAATGACGCACTATAAGCTTCTTTTATGAAAGTTTAACACTTGAAACTAAACAATTTGTGGAAACATTGTGCAATGGTGAGTTTCTTGATAAAGAACCTGATGAAGCTTTAAACTATTTAAAGCAGCTGGCTAAAAATTCTCAATCTTGGTATAGTACTAACATTCTGAAAATTCAATTAGATCTAACCTTGCAAGTGTTAATAAAAGAAAATATTACCTTAGTTAAGAGGAAGATCTAAATATAAAATTTGCCACTTTGGCTATAAAGGTTGAAGCTATGAAATTAAGAAAATCAAAAGAAATCAAATCTGTGCAAAATGAAGAAATTTATGGTATTTGTGATGACTTTGGACACTCAACACATGAATGTCCTAAGATTCCTGTTTTTAAAGAAGTTGTAAATGAGCAAGTAAATGCAATGAATAATTTTAAAAAGTCATTTACTTCTTCTTTTTCAGATACTTACAATCCGGGATGGAGAAATCACCCGAACTTCAGCTGGAGGAATAATAATCAGTCACAATTTGTGTAACCACTACCTCTTCAGGCACAACAGAACTCTCAAAATTCTCAAGGATATGTACCTTATGTCCCACCATATAGGAAAAACCTTGAAGAAACACTACATGCATTCATAGAAAAGCAAGAGACCATTAATAAACAAAACAATCAAATCATGATTGACATAAAAGAAACTCTTACTAAACTTTCTTCTGCACTCACCATTCACGAGAAAGAAAAATTTCCTTCTCAACCTCAACCAAATCCCAAAGGTTAGTGCAGTCTAAATAAGGGGAGTTCAGAAAACCAACAAATGGACCAAGTCAAGTCAGTGATAACTCACCGGAGTGGAAAGGTTGTTGAAAAAAAAATTCCCGAACCTTGTGAGAAAGAAGATGAACCAATTCCCTAAGAAAATGAAGTAGTTGACCAAAAGGAGACCAAACTCTTGCCTTCATCCCCATTTCCTCAAGCATTGAATAATTCAAAGAAATTGGATCACCACACTGAAATTTTTGAAATTTTGAAACAAGTAAAGATCAATATTCCTCTGTTAGATGCTATTAAACAGATTCCATGTTATGCTAAATATTTGAAGGACTTGTGCACTGTTAAAAGGAAACTAAATGTGAAAAAGAAAGCATTTTTGGTTGAACAGGTAAGCTCCATTCTTCAGAATAATAATGCGTTGAAATATAAAGACCCTAGTTGTCCTACAGTTTCATGCATTATTGGAGAACATAAAATTGAAAAAGCTTTACTTGATCTTGGTGCTAGTGTCAATTTGCTTCCATATTCAGTTTATCAGTAACTCAACTTGGGTGAGTTAAAACTAATTTCTGTAACTCTTCTACTTGCTGATAGATCAATTAAAATTCTAAGAGGAATAGTGGAAGATGTGTTAGTACAAGTTGATAAATTCATATATCCTATGGATTTTATTATCTTGGATACTGAACCTATAGTTGATAGTTGCAAGTCAATTCCTATTATTTTAGGCCGTCCATTTTTAGCAACATCTAATGCTTTGATAAATTACAGAAATGGAGTGGTGAAGCTAACATTTGGAAACATGACACTGGAGCTCAATGTTTTTAACATGTACAAGCAACCACAGGAAGTCCTTGATGAAAAAGATGAAGTTGAAGGAATTGAAGCCATTATAGATGATCATCTTCAAACAAGGAGTTCTTCTGACCTATTAGAAATTTGTTTAGTCAATTCATTTGATTCAGGCACGCAATTAGAAGATTATATCTCTGAAATATGCTATTTGCTTGATTGTACACAGGTAATGGAGTACAAGGGATGAAAGCCAAGATTTGAAGAGCTAAAACCCATGAATGATAATGCCCATAAAGAAGTACCCACACTGGAACTAAAGCCATTACCTGCTGGGTTGAAGTACACATTTCTTGGAGAAGAGCAAAGCTTTCCAGTGGTAATTTTCTCGTCTCTTACTGAAGAACAAGAAGGTATATTAACAGAAGTACTTAAAAGGCATAAAAGTGCAATTGGATGGACATTAAAGGACATAAAAGGCATTAATCTATTAATTTGTACGCATAGAATACATTTAGAGGATAATGCTAAAATTTCTCAATAACCTCAAAGAAGATTAAATCTACACATGAAAGAGGTAGTTAGAGCTGAAGTCCTTAAATTGCTTGATGTTGGAATTATCTATCCTATCTCTGATAGCAAATGGGTAAGCCCTACACAAGTTGTGCCTAAGAAATCTGGAATAACAGTAGTTGAAAATGATAAAGGTGAATTAATACCTACGCGAGTCTCATCTAGTTGGCGTATTTGTATTGATTTTAGAAAATTATATGCTACTACTAGAAAAGATCATTTTCCTTTGCCATTTCTTGATCAAATTCTAGAAAGGGTAGCAGGATATCCATCCTATTATTTTCTAATGATTTTTCGGGTTATAATCAAATACCAATTGCATTGGAAGATCAAGAAAAGACCATTTTTACATGTCCATTTGGTACTTTTGCATATAGAAGAATGTATTTTGGCCTTTGTAATGCTCCGGTAACATTCCAAAGATGCATGTTAAGCATTTTCAATGACATAATTGAACATTATTTAGAGATTTTCATAGATGATCTGACAGTTTTAGAAATTCTTCTGAAAATTGTCTTGATAATTTGGAAAAAGTTCTTAAAAGATGCGAAGAAAAAAGATTTGTGCTAAACTGGGAAAAATGTCATTACATGGTTACCTCAGAAATAGTGTTAGGTCATGTGATATCTTCTAAAGGAATTGAAGTTAATAAGGTCAAAGTTGAATTGATTGCCTATTTGTCTTCCCTAAAAGCAGTTAGAGAAGTTCATTCCTTTTTAGGATATGCAGGATTTTACAAAAGATTCATTAAGGACTTTAGTGTCATATCTAGACCATTATGTAATCTTCTGTTGAAAGATGCACCATTTGATTGGACTCAAGAATGTCAAAAATCTTTTGAAAAATTAATTGGTCTTCTGACATCTGCTGCTATCATGCAATTTCCTGACTGGTCTTTGCCTTTTGAGCTGATGTGTGATGCTAGTGCTTTTGTTGTGGGCGTTGTTTTAGGCCAAAGAAAGGAATGTAAGCCTCATGTGATTTGTTATGCAAGTAGAACTTTAAATAGTGCACAAATGAATTACACCACTACTAAAAAAGAATTACTTACTGTAATTTTTGCACTGGACAAATTTCGATTTTATTTAATTGGTTCTTCTATTGTGATTTTTACCGATCATGCTACTGTTAGATATTTGATGTCTAAGCAGGATGCCAAACCAAGATTGATACAGTGGATTTTGTTGCTTCAAGAATTCAACATCACAATAAAAGATAAGAAAAGGGACGAAAATGTTGTCGCTGATCATTTGTCCAGACTTACACAACAGACTCACCTTTTGATAGCACGCCCATCAATGATTCTTTTCCCGATGAATTTTTATTTTCTGTTAATTCCATGCCTTGGTTTGCTAACATAGTCAACTTTCTTGTAACAGGAAAGATGTCGCCTCAATGGACGCACCAAGATAGAAGGAAATTTTTGACAGAGGTGAAAATTTTTTATTAGGATGACTCATACTTGTTCAAATATTGTCCTGACCAAATCTTTCGGAGATGTGTGCTTGACAGTGAGGTAGGTAGTGTCATTAAATTTTGTCACTCAGAAGCATGTGGAGGTCACTTTTCTTCAAAGAAAACAGCTGCGAAAATCTTGCAGTGTGAATTTTATTGGCCCACTTTATTTAAAGACTACTATACTTTTTTGTAAAAGTTATGAAAATTGTTAAAAAATTAGGCTCAATTTCAAAAAGAAATATGATGCCTCTGAACCCCATCCTTGTCATTGAAATTTATGATTGTTGGGGAATTGATTTCATGGGCCCAGTTCCATCTTCATTTGGATTTGTGTATATTTTGGTTGCAGTTGATTATGTCTCAAAATGGATTGAGGTGATTCAATGCCGACACAATGATCATAAAACTATTCTCAAATTTTTAAAAGAAAATATCTTATGTCGATTTGGAATCCCTCAAGCTATCATCAGTGATGGGGGAACACATTTTTGCAATAAACCATTTGAATCTTTAATGAAGAAATATGGTATTACACATAAAATTGTCACCCCTTATCACCCTTAGACAAGTGGACAAGTTGAATTGGCAAATAGGGAGATTAAACAAATTTTGGAAAAAAGGTTAACCCAAATCGTAAAGATTAGTCTTTAAGACTAAACAATGCACTTTGGGCTTACCGTACTGCTTTCAAAACATCTTTGGGCATGTCACCCTGTCGGTTAGTCTATGAAAAATCTTGTCACATGCCTGTACAATTGGAACATAAAGCATTTTAGGCCATTAAAGCTTTCAATCTAAATCTTGATGATGCTTGCAAGATACGCAAATTGCAATTAAATGAATTGGAGGAATTGAGAAATGATGCATATGAGAACTCAAAGATTTATAAAGCCAAAACAAAAGCTTTTCATGACAAGACAATTTTGAGAAAATCTTTTGAAATTGATCAAAAAGTTTTGCTTTATAATTCTTGCCTGCACCTATTCCCTAGAAAATTGAGATCTAGGTGGAGTGGTCCTTTTGTTGTCAAACATGTGTATCCTCATGGAGTCGTACATATTGAAAATCCTAGGAATGGTAATGTGTTTAAAGTCAATGGACAAAGGGTCAAACCATTTCTGGAAAACCAAGTTGATGAGGCAGAATTTATCTCTCTTTCTAATCCTTGTTATGAATAAAATTTATTCTAATTTGGTTGCCTTGTTTTTGCAGTTCTTTGTGTTGCCGGTTAAGTGGCGGATAACGGTACTCCGTGACTCTGAAGTCAGTTTGTTTTTCAGTTTCCCAAAATAATTTAATCATTCTTCTCCTTTAAAATGAATGTCATTCTTTCAAACCTGAGAAAATATTTTCCTTCTCTCCTTCAAAATGCTCTGACAAAAATCTACAAAGTTAGATGTGAAAGATTGAGACTGTTAATGCACAAGGGTATGCCAGAAGATGCACGCTGGATAATTGAAGCAAAGGTCCGACTAGTAGGTGAGTATTCAATTTCATTTGACCCATACATGCCAAGTCTTGGAAGAAGTTCATATTCTAAAAGAAGAAGAGCAAAAAGGTTACAAGTCTGTCACAAATGTGCACGATGGAATTGTAACAAACGATGTAGTTCTTTGGGGATGGTTTCTGCAAACAGACAAGATAAAATTTTCTTCATTAAGAATGGACTGAGTAAGGAGCCATTAGATGATATCTTATTGACTCTTGAGACGCATTCTTGTGGATTTGTGCATTGTGAACTTCTTAATTTGTGGCATCTCTTCAAGGATGAAGAAAAATGCTACAGTCTTAGGAATTTGACTCTAAAAGACCCTGTTTGCCAAGTTATAAGAAAATTGGATGGGAAGCTTATCCTCGACTCATATAAGGCATTTAAGTCGTTTTTGGATGAGAAACCAGAGGCAGATGTGAGCCATATTCACAACAATCTGTACATATGATCTTCTTCTTCTTCTTTATGTTTTCTATAAAAAAAAAAAAGAAAAAAATGTTTGAACAAGGGCGATCCGGAAGGAGTACCATGACTTTAATTAATTGTGGAGCCCCAGCCTTTGGCTGACCCGTCATTGACTTGGGTGGACCTTTGCATGCTAGTCCTTAAAAAAGTTCGTGTACCATGTTCTGTAGAGAGCCGCACTCCATAAACTAATGTTTACCATCTAGGCACTGTGGAGTTGATGGACAGGCAGAAGCGTCCCACTCTGGTTGTTAGTGAGAAGTAACCCGCGGCTGCCAAAGCGTATGAGGCATCTGAGCTTGATCCTCTCTTTTATTAGAAGGGGCTCTCAGCGCCCTGGGATGGGACTGGATCTTGGACATTACGGGTTTCAGATTTTAACATTTTTGTTGATGTTACGAGCCCAAGTGTGAGCTCTCCAGGTTCCAGACCTAGGATGGAAACCCACGATGGTTTCTTCTTTCTCTTTTCTTCGAATAAATAGATGTGAGTGTCTACTGCATTGGTAACATGCAGTATAAAGATATGTCACTACTGCACTCATGACGCGCAATATAAAGATGCGCCATGAAAACTATACATAAAGGTATGTCATCATTTGCTATTATATTTCTTTTATCTTTGTATGATTATGCTATATTTTGATTTTGGACAGACGATCCTTTGAGCAGAGTCCTTCAGGGGTTTCTAGACTTCTTTACCCTGATGGTTTTCTTGAAGTAAAAAAAAAATAAAAAAAATATAAAAAAATATTAAAAAAAAA
Organism: Ormosia emarginata; assembly: GCA_029884605.1. Taxonomy (NCBI): domain Eukaryota; kingdom Viridiplantae; phylum Streptophyta; class Magnoliopsida; order Fabales; family Fabaceae; genus Ormosia; species Ormosia emarginata. The sequence goes on from JAQQTP010000064.1 coordinate 9,966,087, forward strand.
AGATTATGTGTTTCTTAATTTCAAACTTTTTTGACAACAATCAACCTACCCTTATATGTGCTATTATTATCCTTTCTATTCTTTTTCCTATTTAAACACTCTATTTTCTCTACTTTCTTCCAACTCAGAATCATTCAAGGGGAAGGTGAGTATAGAAATGGAAGGTGTTTCTATTCGTCAACTTAAAAATATCTGTGTATTTTTTGGGTCTAAGTATGGGAAGGGTTTAGAGTTTGTAAACACAACTACCACTCTTGGTTGATCACTTGCTGCGAGAAAAATTCATCTTGTATATAGGGGAGGTTGTCGTGGGTTAATGGGAGCTATATCACTTGCTGCATATAAAGGAGGTAGTCATGTTTTAGGTGTCATTCCTGGAACTTTAGCTTAACAGAACATTACTGAAAAGACAATTAGGGAGGAACTTAAGGTATCATCAATGCATGAACGAATGAAAATAATGCTTGAAAACTTTGATGCATTCATTGGCTTACTAAGTGATTTTGGTAGCTTGGAAGAAGTTTTTGAAATTGTCTCTTAGGCCCAACTGAACATTCACGATAAACCCATAGGTTTGTTGAATGTAAATAATTTCTTTGATATTTTGTTACTTTTTCTTGACTATGCTGTGGAACAAAAATTTATCATACCCTCGGCAAAACAATTTCTTATCTCTGCTTCTACTATTGATGAGTTGATTAATAAATGAGAAGATTTTGTTCATAAACCTGACCCAGCAATAGCTCAGATAGATTGGTCAGCAGGAAACAGTGAGGGAAGCAGGATGAAAAGAAAGCCAGATGTGACACTTCGTTTATAGCTTTCCTTTACTTTTGATTTTATTTATCATACTTTATTTTTGTTTAAATTTGTGGCAGATTTCTCCAACAGGTAATATTTTTTATCCTTTACTCATCTATATTTTAACATTGAGGACAATGTTGTGATCTGGTTGGGGGGAAAGATAGTTGACAAAAAAAAATTTTTTTTTTAGGAAGTATGATATGATTGTCACGGACTTACTAAACCAATGAATGATGGCAGAGTAAGGAGTAATTTTACTCCTGAGACGCATCTAAATTGAGAAATATGTTTAGTGATATGACTGTCAGAAACCTATTCGTAGTAAAACCAAATTAAGGATGGCAGAGTAAGGAGTAAATTAGCATAAATGGATTATTTTGTCGCATCTTAGTTGAGGAGATAATTATTTTGTCTAGAAGTAGCAAATGGATTCTTGGATCTTAGCATAAATTGTCTTCTTTCTTAAAAATCACAAGCTTGGATATGAATGTTGATATGGTGGATTGAGAATGATAGAAATATGCCTTATGAGATTTTGAGCTTATTGATGAATGTATTGAATATCTGTACCATTCTCTTCTTTCTTGTGTGATTTTCACTCATGGAATTGTTACTCTAGAACTTGCTTTGATTTTTTTTTAGGCTACATTTTCATATGCATACATAAATATGATTAAGGTATTTTGAAATAGCTACTTTGACCAAATAGCCATCCTTGTATATTTTTCCTTGTGTAACCCCTTTGAGCTTATTTGATCATTCCTTGTTTTTAGCTCATTACGTGCCTTAAAAAAAAGAAAAAAAAAAGAAAAAGAGAAAAATAAAACAAACATGTTTTCCCCAAACTTAGAGAAAAAAAGAGCATTGACTTTGTTCTTGAATAAGTGTAGGGGTGTGTGTGCAAAATGAACAAAAAAAAATTAACTACCATTGCAATCAAAGGATTATTAGAGTCTAGAATAAAGGTGGATGCTTGGAAACAACAGAAAGAAAAGGAGAAGGGTCAGGTCTAATAATGAATTCAATTCACCAATTTGAGATTGATCTTCAACAAAACATTAGTCAAATATTGGTGATTGTCCTTTATGATAAATGTTCTCAAACATTTTCTCCACTCTAACTGTACCATCATGCTCTTTTATTCTCTTTGGTATTTATCTTCTCATATCCATATTATCCCCTCTCCTTTACCATGATCCCATTACAACCTTGAATAAAGTCCTCTTGATTTTTGTATGCATATGGTTTGAGTAGCAGAGAAGTAGAAGATAAGCAAGCTTATAGTAGTGCAATTGATCATGGGTTGAATAGAGTGAAATACTTACCTTTTAAACACTTGAGAGATTGAGAGTAAATTCTGTGAAGATCTATCATTCTTGATTCATTCTTTTCAACTGAAGTTTCCTTGCTTGTTGGTTTGAGATGTGAAGAAATGTTACCCTATTAATGCTTTGATCCCTTGACTTTTTGGTTGCTCTTCTTGCTTCATCGAGTCTTTTAGAGTTTTTAGCTTTTGAGTTTATGTCGTTTTTCTTTGTTTCCTAGCTTTGGTCTTATGTGTTTTGCCCAGGAGTGCAAAAAACTAAGTGTAGGAGAATTTGATAATCACATATTTTATACATTAATAGACTATCATTTTTAGTCATTTACACTCTCCATGTACTTAATTGATTAAGCCTGGTTATGTTTTGTAAGTTTAGACTCAAATTGGACTTAATTGATTATTTCAGCATTATTTGGGTCTTACACTGTTTATATATTTCTGTTATATCTTAAATTCTAGATGTGTAAAAATTATGAATCTTACCTTGTAGGAAAGAAAAGAGAGAGCTCTACAACTTTCATGAGAGCTCTAAGTAAAATATGAACATCTAGAGGAGCTAAATGGGCTTGGAAGTTAGAACACATATTTTGTGACTGGAAGCTGAACAGTGTGCAGTAATCAGAGCATAGCTCGGGCTGTAAGAACTTTCTTGGGTTGAAATTTGGATACTTGAAAGTTAAGACCCATATCTACAACTTTTATAAGAACATAAGAGCTCATTCAGACAAATTGGAGGTGATATTGGGTCTAGAAATCAAAACAAAGGTGCTGAAACTGGGTCTGAATAGTTTACAATAATTGGGTCATATCTTGGGTTGTAGAACGAATTTTTGGATGATTTTGGTGGCATTGGAAATCTGAGACAAAATGCTACAACTTTCATGAAGACCACGTTGCTTCATTCTGATGGCATCCATGAGATCAGCACTGAATGATTTCGGAGACAAAGAGTCTCAATAATTTTTCACTCACCAACTCACCATTTGGCATTTTCCACTCATTCACCCACTCATCCACCTACTCTTAATCAGCCCCTTTGTCATTTTGTATCCCTAATCCTCTATAAAAGGCATCATTGGTTGATCATTCGGTGCTCTTGGTGTTAGGCTTAGTTTTTAGAAGTTATGGTTATGCTTGTTTATTGTTTTCCTTTATTATAATTTTCTTTTGCTCTAAATTGAAGCTATGTTCATCTTTCTCTTCTTTTCTCTTTCTTTCTTCTATCTATGAGTAACTAAATCTTCATCTTGCTTGGGTGAAAGAGTGAAGCTCTTGGTAATGAAATAAGGTTAGATTATTCTATTTCTTGTGCTTAAATAATATATTATCAAATAGATATTATATGTATTTTGTTTCCAATCAATTTAGAATCCTTCTTTGTATAATGGAGATCTTGATTTATTGTAGACAATAGGATTAACATAGTGAATGCTTGAACTCATTTACAAATATTGGTAGATAATTAAAGGAATCATAATATGATTGCACATATAATTGAACTTTGAATGTTATATTTTTCGATTGGAACCTCTGTTGTGTGCGGATTTCAATTGAGTTATAAAAAGAAATAATTTTGCCTTTAATTTATTACCAAGAGTGGATCTCCTAACCCGAGCAAGTTCTTAAATTCATTTGTGAATACCTTTTATTACTTTTGGTGTTGTGACAAATCATTTTCTTACCTCAATTAATTTTTCTTCAGTAATTCCCTATGGATCGACCTCGGACTCCCTAGAAATTTTTTACTTGATACAACCTGCACTTGGGTTTGCATCCTTAAATCCCGTAATCAGTATAATTTTGTTATATTTTGGTTTTGGACAGACGATCCTTTGAGCAAGATCCTTCAGGGATTTCTAGACTTCTTTACCCTGATGGTTTTCTTGAAGTTAAAAAAAACACAAAATAAAAAAAAATATTTTTCTTAATTTCAAACTTTTCTGACAACAGCCAACCTACCCTTATAGGTGTTATCATTACATTATCCATTTTTTTTCCTGTTTAAATACTTCATTTTCTCTACTTTCCTGCAACTCATAACCATGCAAAGGGAGGAAGAGTATAGAAACGGGACCTTCTATTCATAATCTTAAAAATATTTGTGTCTTTTGTGGGTCAAGTTATGGGAAGGGTTTCAAGTTTGTAAATGCAGCAAACACTCTTAATCGATCACTTGCTGCGAGGAATATTCATATTGTATATGAGGGAGGTTGCCGTGGGTTAATGGGGGTTGTATCACTCTCTGCATTTCTAGGAGGCAGTCAGGTTTTATGTGTCATTCATGGGCCTTTAACTTAAAAGAACATCACTAGAAAGACAATTAGAGAAGAAATTCAAGTATTATCTATGCATGCACGCATAAAGACAATGCTTGACAACTCTGATGCATTCATTGCCTTACTAGGTGATTTTGGTACTTTGGAAGAAATTTTTCAAATTGTCTCTTAGGCCTAACTGAACATCCACCATAAACTCATTGGTTTGTTGAATGTTAATAATTTCTTCGATCTTTTGTTATTTTTTCTTGACAAAGTTGTGGAACATAAATTTATCACACCTTCGACAAGACAACTTTTTATTTCTGCTTCCACTATTGATAAGTTAATTGATAAATTAGAAGATTTTGTTTATGAACCTGATCCAGCAATAGCTCAGATAGATTGGTCAGCAAGAAGCAGTGAGGGAAGCAGCATGCAAAGAAAGCCAGATCTAACACTTTGTCTATAACTTTCTTTTACCTTTGATTTTATTTATCGTACTTTGTTTCTTTTTAAATTTGTGTCAAATTTCTCCAACAAGTACTATCTTCTATCCTTTACTCATCAATATTTTAACATTGCAGACAATGTTGTGATCTAGTTGGGGGGAAGGTTAGTTGAAAAAAAAATTGGGAAGTATGATATGATTGTCAACAACTTACTAAACCAATTAAGGATGATAGAGTAAGGATTAAATTTTGCTCTTGAGACACATCTTAGTTGAGGAAGTATGTTTATTGATATGATTGTCAGAAACCTATTCATAGTAAAACCTAGGGGTGCACACGGGTCGGGTTGGGTCAGGTTTGGGGGAAAAAATGTCCAAACCAATTAATTGGGTTCGGGTTAGTTCGGGTCGGGTTTTGGGAATTTTTTTCGTGTGACCGGACAGATTGGAATGATAGAAACCCGATTGTAGATCGGGTTGATGTTGGATTGTCATTTGTACCATTCTCGGATTGGTTGGGTTGATCGGAATTGTTACTTTAGTTGGTCAAGTTAAGTGGTTGGGTTGGTCGGGTTAGACCGATCCATGAACATTTTTTAATTAAAATTACTCAAAACGACGTTGTATTTGGGTCATCGGGTCGGGTTATCGGGTTGGTTCACCAAACCCATCACCCGTAAGGCGAAATGGCTAGCTTAAACGGGTTTATTGAGTCGACTCGATGTGTCTTAAATGAAAAACCATGAACTAACCCGAATATATATGGTCGGGTCGGGTCAAGTCGGGTTGGCGGGTCAGGTTGTGCACCCCTAGTAAAACCAATTAAGGACGGTAAAGTAAGGAGTAAATTTTGCCCTAGAGGTAATTTTACTCTTGAGACGCATCTTAGTTGAGGAAATAATTGTTTTAGAATTAGCAAAAAGCATATCTTGGGTCATAGCATAAATTGTCTTCTTTCTTAAAAATCACATGCTTGGATATGAATGTTGAAATGGTGGATTGAGAATGATAGAAATATTCCTTGTGAGATTTTGAGCATATTGATGAATGGATTAAACATTTGTATCATTCTCTTCTTTCTTGTGTGTTTTCACTCATAGAATTGTTACTCTAGAATTTGCTTTAATTCTTTTTTAGGCTATATTTTCATATGAATACATAAACATGATTGAGGTATTTTTCTTGAAATAGCTACTTTAACCAAATAGCCAAGAATGATTAGTGCACAAATAAGCAACCTTGCTCAGCAGCATATTATCTCAATATGATATCAAGCACTCTTATGACTTCTTGGAAATTCTCTAATTCCTGCTAACGTAAGGCATTGGAAATGGCTTATTTCCCCTTGCTTAAACCCTTTAAGCTTATTTGATCATTCTTTGTTTCTAGCTCAATATGTGTCTTAAATGAAAAACCATATTCTTACCCGACCTTAGGGAATTAGAGAGAATTGGTTTTGTTAATGGATGAGTTCTTGAACAAGTGTGGAGGTGTGTGTGCAAAATGGTTGGTGAAAAAGAAAAGAGTGACTAATTAAAAAAATGTATGTGTATATTTATCTTAAAAAAATAAATGTGTAAAGAAGGGCCAACAAGGCAAAAAAAGGAAGGGAAAAGAATATGTAAAGGGAATTTGTATTAGGTGAAGTTAGGATGAACTTTCATGTTTGTTAATTGAACTCAGCTCTCACGCTATTTTATTCTCTTTGGTTTTTAACTTGTCAAATCTATTTTACCACCTTCTTTTACCTTGACCCCATTACAACCTTGAATAAAGTCCTCATGATTTGTGTGTGCATGTGTTCTGAGTAGTGGAGAAGTAGAAGATAAGCAAGCTTATGGTAGTGCAATTTTTCATGGGTTGAATTGAGTGAAATACTTACCTTTTGAATGTTTGAAGGATTGAGAGTGAATCTTGTGAGGATCTATCATTCTTGATTTGTTCTTTTTAACTGAAGTTTCCTTACTTGTTAGTTTGAGATGTGAAGAAATGTTACCTCATTAATGTTTTGATCCCTTGAATGACTGGTTGCTCTTCTTGATTCATTGAATCCTTTAGAGTTTTTAGCTTTTGAGTATGTGTCATTTTTCTTTGTTCCTTAGTTTTTGTCTTATGTGTTTTGCCTGGGAGTGCAAAAGTTTAGTGTGGGGGAATTTGATAACAATGTATTTTATTCAATTTATAATCCTCTCACTAGGCTTCTTAAGGTTCAATTTGGCTTAATTAAATTGATTTTGTCACATTTTATGAATTTGAGCTTAATTGGATTATTAAAGAAATTATTGCTTGAATTATCATTAATTTGGGTGATTGCATTCTTAAGTAAACTGACTACAATTTGAGGTGCAATTATTTGACTAATGTGATTCTAGTCTTGTTGAAAAGTTAAGAAAATTCTCTAATAACTATTCACTTGATAGCAAGAGCCACATTGATAGCAGTATATTTCATTCATTATATAATCTTCTCACTTGACTCTTTTTAGTAAATTAGCTATAATTTGAGTTACAAATATCCGATGGATATGATTTTGGTCTTATTTTAAAGCTAAGACAAATTTCTACAACTTTCATGAGACCTCAAGACTTGGAACACACGTTTGGATAAATCAAATCAGAGTTGAATTAAAATCTAGAGTTTTGAACCTGACAGCATGACCTATGCGTACTCATCAGATCATATTTTGAGTTATAAGAGAGCTTTGGGAATGAAACCGGTGTCATTTGAAAGTTAAGACCTAAATCTACAACTTTTATGAGAACATAAAAGCTGGATTAGAAGTCTTGAAGGTGATATTGAGCTTGGAAGTCAGAACAAAGGAGCTAAAGTTGGGCCTGACTTATGTACAGTAATTGGGTCATATCTTGGGCTGTAGGTAGTCAAATAAGCTGAAACCAACGGTTGTGGAAAGCTAAGACAATTTCCTAGAACTTTCATAAAGACCACTTGATCTGAAAATGACGCATGCCATAAGCTCAAATCAGAAACATTTCAGAGACAAGAATCTCTATAATTTCAGCTCATTCATCATCATCAAGTAACTATTTTGGCATTTACTTCTTATCATCAAACAACTCTATTGTCTTCTTGTACTCTTTAAGCTCTATAAAAGAGAGCTTGGGTGCTTATTTAGATCATCTATGATTTTAGTTTAAATTATGCTTTTGTGTTATTTGTTTATTTTGTTATAACTTTCTTTGTTCTAAATTGAAGTTATGTTCATCTCTTTTTTCTTATCTCTTTCTTTCTTCTTATCTATGAGTAACTAATTTTTATTTTACTTAAGTGAAAGGTGTGAAACTTTTGATATTAAGTTGAGTTTAGATTAATTTCCTTCTTGTTCTTAAATGAAATATTTTTAAGTGATCATTATATGTGTTGTATGTTGTTTCTAATCAACCCTTCTTGTATATTTAAGAACCTGATTCATTGTAGACAAGACGTTAGTACAGTGGATGCTTAAGACCATTTACAAGTGTTGGTGGATAATTAACAGAACTATAATATGATTACATATATAATTTAAATTGAACTTTGAAAGTTAAATCTTCCAATTGGAACCTCTATTATGTGTGATTTCAATTGAGTTATAAAAAGAAATAATCTTGTCTTTAATTTATTACCAACAATGGATCACTTAACCCAAGCAAATCATTTTCATCCGTGAATAACTTTTATCATCTTTCGTATTGTGACAAATCTGCTCCTTACCTTAAAGAATTTTTCTTCATCAATTCCGTGTGGATCGGTCTCGGACTCCCAAGAATATATTACTTAAAACAACCTGCACTTGAGTTTGAAACTTTTAATTCCCATCACTTGTCAACTTCCTCCTTGTTGTGATGGACTTCTTGTGGTTGCTTGTATATGTTGAAAACATTAAGCTACAGTATCATATTTCCAAATGTAAGCTTCACCACTCCATTTCTGCAATTTATCAAAGCATTAGATGTTGCTAAAAATGAGCAATCTAAAATAACAAGAATTGACTTGCAACTATTACCCATAGGTTCAATTTCCAAGACAATAAAATCTACAAGACATATGAATTTATCCACTTATACCAAAAATCTTTCACTATTCTTTTTAGAATTTTAACTAATCTATTGACAAGTAAAAGAGTTACAGAAGTTGATTTTAACTCACCCAGGTTGAGTTGCTGATAAATTGAATATGGACGCAAATTAACACTAGTACAAAGATCAAGTAAAGCTTGTTCAATTTTATGTTCTCCAATAATGCATGAAATTGTAGGACAACTAGGGTCTTTATATTTCAAGGCATTGTTGTTCTGAAGAGTTGAGCTTACCTGTTCAGCCACAAATGCTTTATTTTTCACATTTAGTTTCCTTTTAATAATGCATAAGTCCTTCAAAAATTTAGCATAAAATGAAACCTATTTGATAACATCTAACAGATGAATATTGACCTTTACTTATTTAAAAATTTCAAAAATTTCAATGTTGTGGTTTAATTTGCTTGAATTGTTTAATACTTGAGGAAATAAGGGTGGAGGCGAGAGTTTGTTCTCCTTTTGGCCAGGTGGCTAATCAACTCCATCCTTATCTTGGGGGATTGATTCATCATCTCTCTCACAAGGTTCAGCAATTTGTCTTTCAACAACCTTTCCGCTCCTAAGAGTTATCATTAACTTGACTTGATCTATTTATTAATTTTCTGAACTACCCTCATTTAGACTGTACCGACCCTTAGGATTCAGTTGAGGTTGAGAAGGAAATTTTCCTTTCTCATGAATGGTGAGTGCAGAAGCAAATTTAGCAAGAGTGTCTTTTATGTTAATCATGACTTGAGTGTTTTGGTTATTAATGGTCTCTTGATTTTCCATCAATGCATGCAATGTTCCTTCAAAGTTTTTCCTATATGGTGGGACATAAGGTGCATATCTTTGAGAATTTTGAGAGTCTTGTGCCTGAGAAGATGGTGGTTGCATAAATTGTGCTTGAATATTATTCCTCCAGCTGAAATTCGAGTGATTTCTTCATCCCAAATTATATGAATTTGAAAAAGAAGAAGTAAATGACTTTTTAAAATTATTTATTACATTTACTTGCTAATGCACAACTTCTTTAAAAACATGAATTTTTGAACATTCATTTCTTGAGCGTCCTAATTCATCACAAATGCCACAAATTTCTTCATTTTGTATAGATTTGACTTCTTTCACTTTCCCTAATTCTATGGCTTCAATCTTTCTAACCAAACGGGCGAACCTAGCATTTAGATCTTTTTCTTGACTAAGGTAATACTTTCCTTTACTAGCACTTGCAAGGTTAAATCTAATTGAATTTTCAGAAGGATTAGTACCATGCCAAGTGATAACTCCATGAAATGTAGTTATTTGTGTCCCGTATCTATGCTTTTATTGATTGCTTAAGTCCTTATTGTATGTATATTTAGAAGGTTTTGTGCTTATATTGATTATATTCTATTTTGGTGTCTTTCCAATATGATATTGAGCAAATTGTTCTTACTTTGTTATTGATTAAGTGGATTTGTAATTGTTAATGATTTGGTGATTTTTCTATTGTAGGAAGGGCTCCAAATAAGCTGATATATAGAACATTTGAGCAAAAACTAGAAGAGGAAGCCAATTGTGCAACTCAACACTCAACGTCACAGTGCAAGCTGTGTAATGCCGCAGCGTGGTGCATCCCTTGCATCAGTAGAGAGACCCGAGAGCAGAGCGTCGCGGCGCAAGTAAGAGACGTCGCGACACCAGTGACCTAATTGTATGCGTGTCGTGGTGCCACATGTTTAACGTCGCGTCGTGACTCTGTTTTCTAGGCCTATAAATACGATTTTAACAGATTTTACAAAAGAGTTTTTTTTTTTAAGTTAAGAGAAGTTGCGGCTAAGGTTCCATTTCTGGGCTGAGAGGAGGCCAAGGGAGCCAAGGTTGGAGGCCATCTTCCTTATGGAAGATGATTCAAGCATAAAAGATCACATCCATGAGCTTCCTTCCTTCTCCCTTTATTTTCTCCTCTTTCCCTATCTCTTGAACACTATTTTTGTTGTTAGATTTTCATGTTCAATGATTAGCTGAGCTGTATTTAAGGATTACTTTGAATCGTTGTATGAATATTAATGATTTTGAATTACTTTGAGTATATATTAATGTTTGGTTTTGTTCTTCTAGACCTATGCTTAATGCTTGCTCATGATTGGCCATCAATGGCATGAACTTATTATTTCAAATGAACTAGACATAGGGATTTGTGAATATGGATATGGTATGGTTGATGCATGTTTGATTTCATTCAATTAACTTAGATAAGTTGATTCGCTAATGGGATAAAAATATACCTCTTAGCCATGCATAACGTATTTTGAGAATAGATTTAATGAGTGGAATTTACGCTAGTTCTCATGGAAACATAGTGGATTAGGCAAATAAAGCATGGTTGATTGACCTAGACATAGGCTTTTAACTAAATTAGATTCTCAAGCTAACTTAACTAATACATTCATGTTGCTTGTGAGGATTGCATATCATTAGTTGAAGTAGAGGGTGAAGAAGGATTTCCTAAAACTCTAAACATTATCTTTATTGCTTTGTAGGTCGCAAGTGCACGGGTCGCACAAGTAATACAGTTATAGAGTAAGAGATCATTCCCTCGAAGATAATTAGCTTCCGATGCTAAATATCAACCAATAGCTTAGCTAGTTCTATTCAAGAACATAAAAATTAGGAAAAATGCATAAAAACTAAATCTAAAGACAACAAAGCAATAAAGATAATGCTTAGAGTTTTAGGAAATCCTTCTTCATCATCTACTTCAACTAATGATATGCAATCCACACAAGCAACTTGAATGCATTAGTTAAGTTAGCTTGAGAATCTGATTGAGTTAAAAGCCTATGTCTAGATTAATCAACTATGCTTTATTGCTTAATCCACTATATTTCCATGAGAACTAATGCAAACTCCACTCATTGAGATCTATTCTTAAACACATGCTATGCATGGCTAAGAGATATATTTCTTTTCCTTTAGCGAATCAACTTATCTAAGCAAATTGAATGAAATCAAACATGCATCAACTATACAATATCCATATTCACAAATCCCTATGTCTAGTTCATTTGAAATACTAAGATCATGCCATTGATGGCCAATCAAGAGCAAGCATTAAGCATAGGTATGGAAGAACAAAACTAAACATCAATATATACTCAAAGTAATACAAAATCATCAATATCCATACAAAGATTCAAAGTAATCCCTAAATACAACTCAGCTAATCATTGAACACGAAAATCTAGCAACAAAAACAGTGTTCAAGAGATAGGGAAAAAGGAGAAAACAAAGGGAGAATGAAGAAAGCTCATAGATGTGATCTTCTATGCTTGAATCGTCCTTCATAAGGAAGATGGCCTCCAACCTTGGTTCCCTTGGCCTCATCTCAGCCCATAAATGAAACCCTAACCACAGCTTTTCTAAACAAAAAAAAAAACTCTCTTGTAAAATATGTTAAAATCGTATTTATTAGCTCAGAAAACAGAGTCACACCGCGGCGTTAAGCATGTGGCACCACGGCGCACATACAATTAGGTCACTGGCGCCACGACGTCTCTTACTTGCACTGCGGCACTCTGTTCTCGAGTCTCTCTACTGGTGCAGGGGATGTACTACACTGCGACATTACATAGCCTGCACCGCGGCGTTGAGTGTTGAGTTGCACACTTGGCTTCCTCTTCTAGTTTTTGCTCAAATGCTCCATATATCAACTTGTTTGGAGCCCTTCCTATAATAGAGAAATCACCAAATCTTTAACAATTGCAAATCTACTTAATCAATAACAAAGTAAGCACAATTTGCTCAATATCATATTAAAAAAGTATCAAAATAGAATATAACAAATATAAGCACAAAATCTTCTAAATATGCATACAATAAGGACTTAAGCAATCAATGAAAGCATAGATACGGGGCACAAATAATTACATTTCATGGAGTTATCACTAAGATTGAGAATTCTCAGTCAAATGGTTTAAATATTCTAAAACTTTTTTAGGTTCTTTATCAAGAAACTTTTCATTGCACATTGTTTTCACGAATTGTTTAGTTTCAGGTATTAACTCTTCATAAAAGAAGCTTATAGTGCGTCATTTTTCAAAACCATAATGTAGGCAAGAATTTAACAAATCTTTAAAATATTCCCAACATTGAAAATATGCTTCATTTGAATCTTGGGAAAAAATTTGGATTTGTCTCTTCAAAGCATTGGTTTTATGTGTTGAAATTATTTTTTTTAAGAACTCACTTTGCATTTCTTGCTATGTGCTAATTGATCTTGTTTTCAAAGCGTTAAGCCAAGTTTTTGCTTTATCTTTCAAAGAAAAAGGAAACAATTTAAGCTTAACAATTTCTTCAGTGCAATTTTGATCATTGAAAATGATGCATACTTCCTTAAATTCTTTTAGATGTAAATATGGGTTTTCATATTCTAAACCATGAAAATTATGAAGTAATGAAATCATACCCGATTTAAATCTAAAATTGTTAGCATTGAGTGGAAAGATAAAACAAGATGTACTATAATTTTGAGGTGGTTGTAAATATTCATGCGTGGTTCGCAATGGTTGATTTTTATGTTCATTATGTGCACTTTTATTTTCATCCATTGTGTTGATTGTGTGTGATTATGATACAAACAGATCAATATATAAAGTATCATGAATAGTTTTAACTAAACGACTAGAATTTGAATCACGATACTAATTAAGCATAAACAAGTGACTTAAAATAGAAAAGAAAATGTACAAGTAGGTGGTATAAACTAACCATTAAATATTAACAAGTAGGCGGTAAAACCAGCCATTAAATATCATAGTTAGCAAGTTAGTAAGTTAAAAAATTAAAAGAGTAAAGAAAAAATATACCAGATGGTGAAGTTTACTTAAAGAAAGAAAACATCAATAAATTTGTTCTTCAAATCAAGTCACTAGCAATGGCGCCAAAAACTTGATACGAATGATGTGTTGCAAACTCAAGTACAGGTTGTCTCAAGTAATAAATTCTTAGGAGTCCGAGATGGATCCACAAGGAATTGATGAAGAAAATTCTTTGAGGTAAGGAAAAAATTTGTCACAATAATAACGGTGATAAAAATTATTCACAAATGAAAAGGATTTGCTTGAGCTAAGAGATTCACTCTTGGTAAGTAAATTAAGGACAATATTAATTCTTTTTATAACTTAATTAGAATCCACACATAACGGAGGTTCCAATTGAAAAATACAGCATTCAAATTTCATTTAAGATTATATATGTAATTATATTATGGTTCCTCTAATTATCTACTAATGCCAATACTTGTAAATGGGTTCAAGCATTCATTATGTTAATCTCTTGTCTACAACAAATCAAGATCTCCAATTTATAAGGAGGATTTCTAAATTGATTAGAAATAAAATATAACACATATAATGATCACTTGATAATTTATCACTCAAGCACAAGAAAGAGATTAATCTAACCTTATTTCGTTACCAAAAGTTTCACCATTTCACCTAAGCAAAATAAAAATTAGTTATTTATGAACAAGAAGAAAGAAATAGAGAAGAAGAAGAAGGAGATGAACATAACTTCTATTTAGAAGAAAAGAAAATTACAATAAGAGTAACAAACGATACAAGAACATGGTTGTAATATCTCAAACAAGATGCTCTTAATGAACAACTAATGCAACTTTTTGTAGAGCATGAAAAGTACAAAATGACAATAGAGTTATTTAATGAGTGGGTGGATGAGTGAAAAATGACAATAGAGTTGTTTAATGAGTGAGTGAGTGGGTGGATGATTGAAAAATTATTGTCATGCTTGTCTCTCCACTTGCACTAACCAATTCACTGTCTTCATAGGATTATAACTCTATTAAAATGTAATTATCTTGAAAAGTGGTCTTCATGAGAGTTGAATGATTTTATCTTAGCTTTCTAGTACCACTGGTTTCAGCCCAATCAAACTTCTATAACCAAACTTATGGCCTAATATTTGCACATTATTCAGGTTCTAGTTACAATAACTTTGTTCTAACTTCCAATCCCAACTGGACCTACTAGACATCTGATTTTGTTCTTGTATTCTTATGACAATTGTAGATTTGGGTCTTATCTTTCATTTGAGCTTAGTTTGGTGTCATTTGAACTCCCATAGCTCAAGAAATGGGCTGATGAATGCGTCGAGGTGAAACTGTTAGGATCAGCACTCTAGTTCTTGCTTCAACTCCAATTTAAGTTATCCAAACTTGTGATTTAACTCTTGAGGTCTCATGGAAGTTGTAGAACTATCTTTTAGCTTTCCTACAAGGTAAAGTTCATAATTTTAAGATATCTAGAACTCAAGTTATACCTGAAATATAAAAATAATATAAATTTGCCAAAATGCTGAAACATATATTAAACCCAATTTGAACCTAAACTTATAAATGATGGCCAAAACTAATTAATTAAATACATGAGAAGTTTACAAAACTAAATATAAAAGTTAAATAATGTATAAAAATTATGTTTATCACTAAGTAAAGTCTATTAACTAGAAACTATGAGGATCACCTCCTTTACCAAGGTCCACCCCATCCTAAAGGGTCCCAAACCTATTCCTATCATATCAGACACGTCTCTCATTGAGCCTATGCTCCTTTTAGGGCTTAGCCCCTCATTGGTTGTACTTTATATTAAGACAACTTGCCCTTAAATAAGGCCTTCCCCCAAGGTTGGGCTCACTCCAAGATTACATGATAGGGCGTGTAACCAATCAATCATCTAATTATGAAAACATGCATGCAAACACATAGGTGCAACCAAACTTTCAGAGAGAATTTATTATTATTATTTTATTCTTTTTTTGTAATACCTAGGCAAAGATGTTGATAAAGAGTACGATTCACTTAGATATGCCATTAAGTAATTTCCTACATTATAAGCTAAGTTATTAGTCTATTCAATTTTAACAATTAGAATCTAATTACTAGGTGATTAAAGAAATGCTCTAAACTACCTCACGTAGCATATAGAGGAAAGGTAATTACTAGGATGTTACAAATCACATTTAATGAAATGGGCATTTCATTATTTACG
This sequence comes from Ormosia emarginata, assembly GCA_029884605.1. Taxonomy (NCBI): domain Eukaryota; kingdom Viridiplantae; phylum Streptophyta; class Magnoliopsida; order Fabales; family Fabaceae; genus Ormosia; species Ormosia emarginata. The sequence continues at coordinate 9,982,024 of JAQQTP010000064.1, forward strand.
ATTGCTGACAGAAAAATTTATTCGCCAATGGAACATCCATCGGTAAATAATAAATTGACAACACACCATCCATTATGTCAGTATTTTCAATTTTTTTAATTATGGATAACTTGAATTAATTAAATAATATAATCTAATGAAAACAAGTGTTTAATGTTGATTGAAAGCTTGAATAAAATAAGGATAATTTGAATTAATCAAGTAAATATAATCTAATACTCCATCTATTTTAAAATATTCGTTTCTTAAGATAATTGTACAAATATTAAGAAAGCTATTTAAATAGCATCAATTATAAGAAAATGTAAATGTATTTGAGTAAATTTTCCTTCAATAGAATTCTCAATATATTATCACTATAATGCTCTTTCTAATTTCTTTCACTTTTTGTGTCTAAAAAATTATGGTGAGAGGATGGTTGCTCTAGTCCAGGGCCACGGCATGCCCCAGGCTTAGTGAGCACTTATGAAGGACTTACAGATAATCTATCAATAAGAGGCCATAAATTTGAACCCAAGCTATGCGTTTTTCAGGGGCGAAGGGTGACCACGTGAGCAAATTCTTGTTGGCGTCTATCTATCCATTTATTTTGAAATGAATGGAGTGAAATCAAGTAATTAATACTAACAGAATTAGTCAATAATATAGTCAAAAATAAAATATAAGGGTAGTCTAAAAAAATAATGTTAATTGAAAATGAATTACTTAAGGATGTCTCAATTAACTAAATATATTCAAATAAATTCAACTAACTAATATTGATAGTGTGAATTAATCAAAGTTGATAATTAGAGAAAAGTATAGTTTTCATAATCGAACTGGACATGCTGGTCGGATCATAAAAATTGGAAACCTATCTTCCAACTGGTCTAATCCACCCTTAAAATCCATGTTTGAAATTCGGTAAAGAATTGGAAAATTCGGCCTTAAACCGATCGACTCGTGTGAACAGTGATCGATTCACACGGTAGAATCGATCAAATATTTTTTGAAAATTTTTAATTTTTTTATAAATTGCTAATTATTTTGTTCCTAATTTATAATTAAATTTAATCCTTTATCTTCTTAATTATGTTAAATTTTTTCCTTGGTTCTATTTATACACTTAACATATGTATATTATATTTTTCTCACATATTGTTATATATTTATGTAATAATATGTTTATACATAAAACCGGTTCAATCGTGGTCTAACTCCGGTTGAACCACAAAACGTTAAACATCTTTGTTTACTAGTTCAATGACTTGTATGGTTCTAAAAACATTGGGTTTAAATGATGAGTTTTGGTTATAAATTGGAAAGCAAATAAATAATCAATGCCTTGAAAAAGTTTAAAATAATTTTCTTAAAAAATTGGATTTTTAAAAAAATTATATATATATTTTTAAAAGAAATATTTGTTCAATCATGTGAACCGTGATCGATTCGAACGGATTGATCGATTCAGGATCGATTTTTGGTGTTTTGATCAATTTTTGTAAATTTGATTTTTAAGGGTTGATTATATTGATTGGAAGATCAATTTTCGCTTTTTTCGGTTCGACCATCCAGTCTAGTCTAGTTTTGAAAACCATGCTTTTAACCCAATAAAATTAGGTTGCTCAAACAAAAAACTTTTGGCCCAAAAGGTAAAAACACCTGACCTAACCCAAATTATTGATTGCCTAACATCCTTAGTTCAACTTAAAAAATTAGGGTTCAAGATCCCATTAGTCATTTACACAACTCAATAAGCTTTCATTCTCAAGTAGCAGCCCTTCATGATTTTGCCTCTTCATCTCACCGCACAGCAGCAACTCAATCTCAAAACCATCACCACACCATGCCTAGCTTAAGCCATTGAGACTTTGGTACAACACACCACCGTGAAGACGCGATGAAGACCATAGCCACAACGAAGACACAGTGAGCTCCATGATCCACTATTGCCCTCATCATCTTCGTTCTTGTAGCCTTTATCGACTTCGTCATCTTCTTTACCAGTGTTGGTGATTTAGTCATTTGTTGACTGTCGGGTTCCACTCTTTCCCCTAGGGTGCAAGTTGATGGATTTGTTGATTTGTATTATTTTATGTAGGTTTTTCAACTCTTGTTGATGGTTTTGTTTGTTTTATTTTTTTGTCAATTGAATTATTAATTTTGTACTTTGAAGAAACATCTATTCTTTGGGATATTTGTGTGTTGCTTTTCAAATAATTGTTTCAGCAATTTAAAAGAAAAAATGTTTGTGGGTTCCAACCTACAAACCTGCGAGTTAAGATGGTGTTGGCCCAAGCTACCTTTTTCTTGACCAATTTAAAATGCAAGCCAACTCTATCCAACCAGTTTGTAATGAGTTTGTTGCAAACCTGGCTGGTGCAAATGGAGTTGGCCTATTTACCCACATCTACTCAAGATAAAATCATAGCTAAGTTGAGAAATACATTTCTGGAAATGGTCAAGGAATATAAAATCTGCTCTAAGGAAGAAAGGAAGAAGGTCAATTTGTTTCTTGACTTGTTAATAGGTTATAATTAATGCATTTTTTTAGTGTTTATTTAATATTGTATTAGATCTTAATTATAATTAATTAATCTCATTTAATAAAAATAATGATAAATCCTCTTTTTATATGGGTTAGTGATTTTATTGCATAGATTCCACTAATTAGTTGTTAATTGTGAAGATTTGATTTGTTCCTATTTTAGTACCTCATAAATATGGTTACTACAGTAATATATTTTATAATTAATGTAATAGCTTTCTCAATTTCTCTTTAATTGTAATTAATGAGATTTATTAAGGCTTGATATGGATAGTAACTCATTGATTTTATTTGGTTTTATAGGGAAACCAATCAATAGAAACAGGAAACATAATCAAATCAAATCTGGGTAATTTTGTTGTCTGACCTCTATACAATATTTTGGCTAATTTTGACCTATTTTACCGATTCTTGATGGTTTTTGGCATAGTTGTATAACTTGGATTAGAGGTCAACTCAGTCAAAAAGTTGGGTCACTAGGTCAACAATTCGGTTGTGGGTTAAAAGGTTGAACTAGAAAACTCGAACAAAGAAGAAAATATTTTTTAAAAAATATTATATAAAATATTTAATATAAAGGTTTTTCAAACACCTGTGAAGGTTGAAGAGTTGGAGATTCAAGCATAAGGGTGAGGTATATCAAGGTGTGAGGAGTGCTCTTACTTGTATAAAGGTTTTTCCAACACCTATGAAGTTTAGGATATAATGAAGAAAATTACAAGTTAAGCTTGGGGACAGGATGTAGGCCACAAGTAGTTGGTGGCTGAATTAGGATAAATTCTTGAGTTTGATTCTCTTTTCCCTACACTCTTTATATTCTATAATAATGTAATTTATGCATGTTATGCTGCATTTATTAATTGAGTGATTCAAAATGCTTAATTTCTTCATGGTGTTTTAAAAATTTGTAATTACTCAGTTCATTCTCCTCTTCAGTGATGATTGACATAGCTAACAAATATTACTTATATATAAAAATACTATATTAGAAAATGATTTAATTTGTATGCACTGTCAATATAAAAAAATTTTACATTACCATTCAATTATATATTACCATGTCATAAAAAAGGTTTTACTCTCACACTAAGTACCTTAAAAGTCACATATGTGGAAATGTATAATTGGTTGATGGTGTAAAAAATTTTACACTAATGGTGTATCAAAATTAAACTCAAATAAAAAATACTAAACAAAAAAATACTTCTAAATAAGTGGTGATAATAATTTATTGGTTGGATAATAATATAAATTAGAAGCATATGGTCTATTAGTAAAATGCATTTTATGACAAAGACCTTCAAGTGTAGTGTTCAAATCTTAAAAGGTGTATTTTTGTTAAGTTTATGTAAAAAGAAAAGAAAAGAAAAGAAACAGGCCGACCAGAGATAACCCTACCGGGTGAGTCACGGGGTCACATGGGTTAATCCAGGTTTGACCCGGTCAATGAAAAAATCGATTTAATAGATTGACCGAACCGACTTGGAGCTCGACTCACAGGTTCCTCAAGTGGACCGACCGAGCTAGCTAACTCGTACAAGTATAATTTTTGGCGATCCAACCACCCTAGCAATTCTTTGATCCAACTCGGACAAGTGTCATGACCAGTCCACGGTCCAATTGATTTGATTGGATTGGTTATTAAAACATTAGTTTGAATCCCTACAATGCTCTTACTCCTTTCACGTTCCTCATCCCCCTCCCCATGGGATCCACCGTTAGTGCATGTGGCCCACCGTTAAACAAAAAAAAAGAAAAGAAAAAAACTAAATTCTTCTTTATAATACTTAAACAAGAAAATTGTTTTCCTTAAATTTTCCTTTCCTCTCACCACTTTTCCTTTTTCCATCAACCAAACATAAGCTTTAACCTAAAAAAATGGTTAAAAATATCATTAATTAAATATTTAACTTATGAAGCACTGACACACCTATTTTGAGACGTGTCCGCGTGTTGGATACATGTCCGTGTCGGACACATAGAAATATTTGTATGACACACGTGTCCTGTGTACCTGAATGTGTCCAATTAAAAAGATTATTTTTTTTAATTTGGACACGTCTCAAACACGCTTAGACACATCTTAGACATGCTTAGACACATCTTAGACACGTTTAAGACATGACTTGAACACGACCTATTAATATTTTAAAAAAAAAAATAATTTCCATGACTAACGTTCAATTAGTAAGCTCGTAACTCACCCCAAGCCCAATCATATGACTGACGTCCCAAGCCACTATTTTCACATATCAGTATTTTAAGTTTTATTTTTTCACACGCCACTATTAGACTTTTAAATTTTATCTTTTCACACACCACTATTTTCATCTGCTTCTTCTACCTTTGCTTATATCACGCCATCCACTTCGTTGTCACTAAAGCTTGCCTCACACCAATATTTCCTCTAGTTAATTTTTTTTTATGCATATGTACTTGTACATGGTTAGTTTTATTAGGAGAAGTTGGTTAGGAGTTTTTTAAAATATGTCAATAAAAATTATACTTCATATTTTTTAGGAGAGACTTATAAAGTAGCAAATATTAACACATATGATATATATTAAAATATTATAAATCTTTAAACTTATAAAAATGATATTAATGAATTATGAATCTTTTTTTCTTAAATTTTGTAATTATATATATATAAACTAAATTTTTAATTTACTTTGATATTAATTTTTATATATATACCATGTCTGTATTCTATGATTTTTTGAATTTAATATTTCTTCGTATCTGTATTCATGTTATATCTCGTGTCCGTATTTATGTCTATACTTCATAGTATTTAACAATACTAAAATTAATAAGTAATTACTCCCTTTTACTGCAGCGCGCATAGCTGGGTTGTCGAGCCCCTTGATACCAGCAAAAGAAGCCAACAGCTCTCACTCCATCTTCTATTATAATTTCTCATTTTCGTTGGTGAACATTATTAATTGACAATGCTTCACATTAAATCAATAGAAAGAAACTGATGGAGTTCATGTCATTGCGCAATCAATAATATAATATTTTTCTAAATATGCAGCTTGTTATTTATAGATTAATACATTAAAGATAGCCGCAGTAATGTAGTGACATTTATAATGCTTTTAACAAATTTTTGAGTATCAATATTTCAAAGAAATTATCTATTTTTACAAGTAATCTACCGTTGACTTTTTTTTTAATAAAAAATTATTATATTTTTTATTTTTTTTTGTCCTTTTCTTTTTTGGGAATTTCAATTCCCTCTTAGGTTGCAGATGAATAGTAATCCAGCCATGAGATCGACAATAGTTGATGGTGGCTCAGGTGGGTTGCAAATTCTATAGATTATCATCAATAAACAAAACCACCACAAAGCAACCAAAGACCACCTACACCACTGAAATCAACCAAAACCACGACCTTTGTCTCAGTGTCATCAACCCATCATCCCAAAGTTCAACCACCACCCATCCTTTGTCCCAAAGCAAATTGACCACGTAGCTCCACTGCGCTGCCTCACTACGCACGGCCAAGCACGAGACTCCCTCGTGTCACCCACCCTCGTAGAACCACGTCTCAGCCATGGTTTTCACTGTGTTGTCCTTCACTGCCACCAAATGACCCACCTCAGACCACCACCAGCACCCAGCCGTGCAAATCCGCAGTGCCTCATTGTCATCCTCGCTGCCTCAGATTGCCACCGCGCTACGCACGACCTCTGCCCAGATTCGTCACACCTCTTCCTGTGCACATATCTCGAAACTATCCAGATCTGCTGTCACCAAACCCATGCGTTATCGCATGTTGTCCTCGCAAGTTGACCATAACGTCGCCGCTCCAACACCACAAACAATCCTTTGCTCTGTCGCCTTACCTCACGTGACACCTGATTAACACTTACTATTCATCTACAGCCTAGGTAAAATTACTATTCATATGCAAAGACATGATTTAGAAGAAAAGAAAAAAAAAAGAATTTGAGAAAGAGAGAAAAAAAAGGAATTAAATATAGATAACTTGATAATCAAAGTTATAAGTCTGTCCCATAAGTCATTGATTCATTTTTTCACAAAATCAACAATGAAAAGATAGTCGCAAGAACATTTCCTTTATTTCCTTAGACAAGAGTAGATGACAAAGACAAAAAAAAGGACTTGATATGTCGATTACTTGAACATACAAGCACATGTGTGAAGTGACAATCATCAGTCCCATCATTATTGGCGTTGATAGCGAAACAAAGTGGTAGGTTTGTTGAGCTTAGCAATCATACGCTTCTTTAAATCATGAACGGATCATAATTAATACACTCAAGACAACTCTGATAGTTAAGCTTCAACTAGGTGGTGAAATGACATACCATTATTTCTATTTATCACGGATTAGACCCCTTCGTAACCAATCAGACTTAGACAAAAGCTAGTGGCTGAGGATGTATACAACAGAAGCCTAATTAATCCAACGCAACCTTCGAGTTATTCTCAAATGCTAGAAACTGAATGTCATTAGTGGCAGAGTATAACATATGCCTAATAATGGATCAATTATAGGAAGGTGTCCATTTTTCAAAATTAAAATCGATCGATTACGGTTTCACAAATCAAGATGCAGCAGCTTTTCTCGCTTCTTGGTAGTCCTCATCATCACTTGCTGCTCTCCACCGAAAGTATCTATAGTAGATGTACTGTAATATTATCTGTCATATATTGTTAAGATTTTGGTTATAATCCCAATTTCTTTAATAGTGCATAATTAACAGAGAGCACCCTAACCATAATAATAATGTGCATCAAGAACTGCATATATATAGGATACAAAAAGGTCCAGTGCCACGCAGACTATAGCATCCAACAACCATGCCATATTAGGTCTGATGCTTTCCCATTCTGTAGTTCGTACAAGAATACTGCATGGACACAAGTGTTAGAATTAATTAAATTTTTTTATTTAATTTAAAGAATAATCGGATGCAAATATAAGTAAAAGGGAGGGAGATTGGAACCTTCCCACATAAGTGACATTAGCGATCAGTGCAAAGACGAACATGAGAGGATTTAAGCCCTATTATGATCAAAAGGGAAAGCATATATAAATCAGTAGAAAATACTAGTTAATCTTGGCACTAGTAATTCATAATCAAAAGGCAAGAGATGTTTAAGGTTGATTGAGTATTACCTCCACACTACCTCTTTTAATCTGATCAAAATAATTAACGATACAACAACTTTTATCAGTAACAAGGAAGCACATAAAAGTATAATCAAATTGAAAAAGAATAGTCCAAATCCAAAAGGAAAAAAAGTTTGACACTTAAGTTCAACCATATTTGAGGTATGCACCCACCCATATAGATAGCAGCCATGAGCCATCCCAACCATTGACCAAGTTTACTATGTATCTTGTGCTCCTGTGATGAGCATTATTAGTTATTAGCAATTAGCAAATGCAATTATACAAAGCAGCTAAACATTAATGAAAATGATGGGTGTGGATGAATTTAGATACTGGTACCACTGGCTAGTCCTACCTGCAAGAGCTTTCTTCCATTAAATCCTATGTATCCTTCTCTCAAAGCATTACCTTGCAAGGGCAAGTTAACTGATGCTGCTAGAAATGTTCCATAACTTCCCTGAAATGGTGTACAATATGACAAAAACAGTAGTATATGTATCAGTTTAAGGAGGTAAGGATACAAATTTAGAAGAATAAATTTGTATTAGAAGTGATCTTTACTGTGTAGGGAAAAGGACTTGTGGGTTGAGGGTCAACCGGTCAGGTTGATAATGACAGGCACATTGTAAGTAATTGAGGTGCGGTTTTAGACCATAATCGTTTTTTTCTTTTTTTGGGTACAATTTAGACCATAATCATGGAAAGACAAATTTAAGGGAACATAATAATTTTTGGGGTCTAAGGTCTTTGTTTTAGTCAAGTGGACATTATACAGGTACTGAATTAAAAGCTAATAACTGCTTAATATATAATTATTATACACAAAGGTTACAACTTGAATGATGCTTCATGCACATCTCTTAGGTGCACATCCCTTCACATCAAGCATAGGCAGAAAACAAGATGTAACCGGTATAATTAAATAGTGAAAATTGTAAAAATATGAGGTACTGTACATATAAATATTAGTGAGTAGCATTATTCCAATTACTTAATGGTTGGTATTTGTGTGACATTACTACGAAAGCCCAAGTCCTACAAGGGGGAAGAATTATAATCATTCAGCAAGTTTGAAAGTAGTTAGTGAGTACAGTACAGGGGTACTGGTTATTGCAGTTACGTTAATTAATGAGGTAAACAAGTGAAAGACTCACAGCCACAGAACGTGGGATGGGCCTAGGCTGAGTTGCAGATTTTTTAGAGGAATCTGGAGATGCCTCATCATCAGAAGAAGAGTATCCGTTCAATTCCATGGCTGAAGGGCCACTTTTAACAGCTCTCAAGTAGGTGCGGAAGGGTGGAGTGCCACTCCCAGCCAATGATCTTGCTGACCTGCATAATCATTTCAATTCAATGAACACACGCACTTTCATTTTATTTCTTACATCATAAATATATGGAATAATTTTACTGTTAAAAAAAATTGGTGCTTCTCAATTCACACCAATTGATAAGAGCAGTGAAGATAGGATGGGAAGAAACTATGTGCATACGTATAGTAGTACTCTCGTCGAGGTGGTGCTTTGGGTGTGCCACTTGGTATTGGGATCCCAGACTCGATACTTGGTTTCGGTTTCAATGGTTTTTTGTCTTCTTCATGAGCCTGTAAGATAATAAAAAAATCTAATGAAAATATTCCCTTCCTTGAAAAGAGAGTGAAAATGACAGTGAGATAACATTCTTTTCGTTGTGGAAACTTGAAATTTGGGGAAAAAGAAGTGTGGAAATTTCAATTTTTATTAGTAGAGCAGAGTACAGAGAAATTGGAAATGTACCCCTTTGTTGTTGACCTTCTGACGAAATTTGCACCATCTATATATGTAGTCATAATACAGGGTTTGCAGTACTAATACAATTGTAGAGGTTGCGTATAGCTGTTAATCACAATAACGACTGCTAATAAGATCAAGGTTGCAATTTTCGTAGGTTAAAAGAATAATAATAATGAAACATAGCAAAAGCTGAGTATATCTAAACCTAGTGCCCTGGCATGTACTTTTTAGTCAGTTACAAATCTTTTACAATTATTTTTGATCCAACAACTATGTAAAATTTTGTTAAAAAATAAATAAATTGTACTTCTTATTTAAAAAAATTATCCCATACTTTGATCAATCTAATCAAAATTAAACTCTTATTATAAAAATTTAATTTTATTTCACTGATTTTTTTGGTACTATTATTTAATTGTCATATTATTAAAAATAAAATAGTTTGAATTCTTAAATGATTATAATAATAATTACTTAAGAATTACTATGATTATAATAATAACTAATTCTTAAATAATTATTATTATAATCATATTATTTTAGTTTATACTGCTTTTCGATTCGATAATAATATTGCATCAAAATCAAACTTTATTATAAACCTTCCCCTGTTTAAATTGCATAACTCGCTAGTTATATTTTATCAAAATGTGATGTGAGCTTTAAATTAGACAAAATTTTTAAACAAAAAAAATTAGACAAATTTTAAAGTAAACATTATTTGTCGTAAACATTTGAATCAACAGATTACATTAAAATTAAACATTATTATAAATTACATAAGACCCAGATTATATTTTATACAAAATGCAACGTGAGATTGTCTATTTTTATTTTAAACGCTCATATAAAAGTGTATGTATTTATTATAAGATATGAGAAGAATAAATTTTGATAATTAAATTTTATATGAATAATTAAAATTAAAATATAAATATATTTAATTTTTTTAAGTGATTATATGACTTTTAAATAATTTTTAATTTTAATAATTTATATATAATTATATAATCAAAATTTACTTATATCACTCTCATAATAAAAATTTATCTCACTAAATATTTTTTAATATATATATATATATAGAAAGAGATCTATTTACACTTAATGTAAGTAAAAAAGATTTATACATAATCTTTACACCGTTTATTTTATTATAATTTTATAATTATTATTTATCTTTTATCATAACTATAAAATCATAATAAATAAAAAATATAAAATTAAATATAAATTTTTTTTTACTTACTGTAACATTTTATATATATATATATATATATATTGATTGAAATTATAAACGCTTCTAAAGATTTCTCACTATTTGGCGACGCAGGAAATTAATTTCCCGATGTGGCAGTAGTAGGCTGCGCCTGACCACACCACACCACTAACCAAGCGTAGCCAACGAGGTTGGCTTGGGAATGAACAGTTTGACACGTGTCTAATTCTATATTAGGCTAACCTCGGAATCCTATCGGACCTACCCTATGTTTGCAACCAAAATACCAAATCAGTAGTCTTCTGTTTGTGTTACGGATCTTGGTTTCAAAAATCTGAACGCTCAGCAATTTTAATTTGTACCGCTAAAAGAGAATTAAATTATTATATGTTTCATAATCATGTGTTTTAATTTCTAGTTTCAAAGGTTTCAATTCATAGTCATGTGTTTTAAGATCTAGATTATAAGACCACCGCGCCATAAAGAAAAAAATAAACCATAGAAATTAATGTACAAAGAACAAAATACGGCCAATACATGACGTTAGCTATTAATTACCAGAGCTGTGTAGAACTGTGTGGGCAACTGCATATCCATCCATCCATCCAAAAGGAAAAACAAAATACCAAAACGAGAAGAAAGTAAGTCCACAATCACTTGAAGTTAAAATACAGAAAGAATGAAAAAACTAAAGAAAACTTAGTGGATGATGCAGAACATCATGATAACAGAGAGATGAAGGCCACCCAATTGCATGTTGTCAGGGCTCTCTCAGGTCAGGATCACCACCCTGCAACCAAACAAATATTACAGTGTATATGGTCCAGACTCACTCACCGTAGCTGGTTCCAGAAGGCAACCCACCAGGTTGAATATGTCACTGCATCAAAATATTTTTAACAAACCAAAACCAACAATTAAACTAATTAGTGCCACTTTTAAGTGAACGTGCCTCAAAGTGATTTTATTGTGCCATTAAAGAATTAATTAAATGGACTCATTGAAAATATAAAAAGAGAATAATAAAGTTTAATCCCCACAAATATTCTTTATTTTAATTTCTTTTTTCCTAATTCATTAGAGGCCCATTTAGAGGCTCACTAGAGTACCACATCCAGACGCAAAAAAAAAAAAAATTTAATTAAATGGGAAAGAAAAAAGTTGACGAACCCAGCGACCCAAGCGAGGAGAAAGGTAAGGGACACTCCATGGCTAGACTTGGTACTAAAATTGGTGATTATTTGAGGGATTTCTGCTACACCCCAGCACACTAGACTGATGAGCCCGAAACTGAAAGAGATGTCATCTTTCAGATTGCAAAGGCAGTCTTTAAAGTATTTCTCAACCCATCTCACACAGGGTTTCCTCTCCTTCACACAGTAAGAGGGTGGCATTTTTCTCTCTCTCTATCTTTCTCCCTTTCTCTGTCTCTGTGTGCGAGTTTTAGCTGATAAAGTAATGAGTGTTTTGGCTGAGAGGGATTTAAGCTGGTTTTATAGTAAGGGAGCCTTTTGAAATTACAAAAGAAGATACGAGAGTGAAGCAATTGGTTAAAAATATGTTTGACTATATTGTCCTTTTTGGGTTGTTTCGTAATTTAGAATAAATAAAACAGTGTAATGCTATCAAAATAAGTGTTATGTGTGGCTTATATAATATAAAATTTGATAAAAATCTTTAAGTATTTTTTTATAATAAAAATATGATATATTTATATTTTTTTATAACACAACATGCATCTAAAAATTTCTACCTAAATTTTTTCCTAATATATACTCCAGAGTGAGCCCCATGTCATGTCTATGCAAATTGCAAAACTGCAATGTGAAACAAAAGTTGTCCCTTGTCTTTGCCTCTGTTGATTGCCAAATTAATTGGTGGTTGAGAATTTCCAAGGAGGCAATGCAACACATGAAATTGGGATTGAAAATCTGGGGAGAAGAATGTTCAAGACCATGTTGATTGTTGAAACTGTATCCTGTCTTTGGCTGCAGTATTTCAAATGCAAGAGCGAGCAATTGAATTATCTATAAAAATAGACTGAAGATGTAAAGAAAATGTTTAGACATTTTTTTTTTGTTGGCGTAATGTTAGACATTTTTTGTTGGCCATTATTTCACTCGTTGTTTAATCAGCTTAAAGGGCTTAAGATACTGAAAAGATAATAGCAGTGGATGAGTGGTATCAGGATTCTTTTAATTTTTTTTTATTCTCTCAAATTATCAATTATAAAAGAGAAAAAGATATAAAAATTATAAAAAAAAATTTACACATTATAATTAGAATCTATTAATAATTTCTTTTATATCTTTTTTTTTTTTTACAATTGATTATTGAGAAAAAAAATTTAAGAAAATTCTGATTCGCGCCTTTTCAACAACATTAATATGAATACTGAATGTGATTTCATGAATTTTTTAATATTTAATATAATTAGTGAAAATAATAAAAGTAATTAAATACTCTTAAGTAAAAGTACTAATTTAGATGGATTGTATTTGGTATAAGACTAAAAAGTTGAAAGAGACATTAGATTTCATTAATTTTCAATTTAAGATGATAAATTCCTTTTTACTTGGGTGAAGATGATAAACATGGCGTAAAGGCTTCGTTACTATATTGATTATAGTTTGTAAATTACGGTTCGATATTCAACTAAAAATTAACCCTTTTTTTTTTGTTTTTCTACTTCTACTATGGTTTAAAATTAAAATAATGTTCAAACACAAATTAATTAAAATTCTGCCAAGCATATTGGTTTGAGATAAAACTTACCCTCTAAACTGAAGTTTGTGCGGGGCAGATACATACCAAAATATGCTGTAAGTGGGAAAATACTATTTACTTTTGACAGGGAAATAAACTAGTTAAAAATAACATCTTAATTTGTAGTTTGTGCAGACAAATGTTTCTTCTAGATAATTACTTTCCCACGCACATTTGGTTAAAACCAACTAGGTTTTGTATCCGTGATGCACGGGATGAACTAAATCAAATAATAAAAATAAATATATTTATAAATTAAAGTAGTCATAATTAAATTAAATATTTGAAATAAAATTATTTTAAATTAGAAGTATTAAAGTTTTATTTTTCGATAATTTTGTGTACTACGACCTTTTTTTTTTTTTAACGAAACCACTTTATATGACATGTATTTTCATGTATGTCAATTTGCACTTTTTTTTTTTTGCATGTATGTAAAATTAATTATATGGTATAGTGTTTCTATATATATATATATATATATATATATATAATGTGAGGAGCAGTAGTATTCAAGTGTAACATGCATGGCAGCACATATATTGTTTCACGGAACTAACATTATGTCCGGAATTTGAGAGATAATGTAATCATGTTTTAAAATATAATGATAATGATTAATATTTAGTCAAATGTTATTGAATTGATCAATTTTGCTAAAGAGATTATAAACGATAAATATATGAATCTAGAAAATATAAGAAGAAGATTATTGAACAAACCAAATTAGTAAGAAAGTATATATATGGAACACAAATTCAATTGTTAGAATTGGAAATAATATAACATAATAGACATAATTAGATATATTATCATTATACTAGCAATCACAGAATAACTTTCCATCTACTTGAAATCAAATTTATTTGAATTGATACCAGTAAGCATATGTATCAATCAATTATAACACAAATCCTAAAACATATCAATTAATACATTATTTCCATATTTGAAATCAAAAGAAATCAATTATAATTATTTGAGTCATAGCAGGAAGCATACATTTTAGCTTAGATGATTGAAAAGAAAACCCTAGTAAGAAGGAAAATTGAACCCTATTAGCATCAAAATGAATTGGAGAGTTAGTGGATCAAAATGAATTCATCAACCCTATTAGCAACTAAATCATTGCGTGTGATAGAGCTTCAACTTGTGACAACAAAACCCCTCACCTTGAAACCCTAACCCCAATAAACAGTATACAATAAACATCTCAATCTATAGAGATCAAAACTATCAATCTCAATCTACAGAGATCAAATCCCAATCTCATTAGCTCGTGCTCAATTAGGACTCATAATTTGATATCACTTCTCGTTGCTACGTCAATCCCGTTCGCACTTCATATTTCGCTTCTGATTTTGTTCACCTTTGAACTTTTTGGCAGTTTGCACTTCACTATTGCATTCATCTTCAATTTCGTTCATTTTCAAATTTTCTAACACTTTTTACTTTCAACACAGCCCTGCGTATTCTATAGAAGAAGTTCTACTAGAAAGAGAAACATAGTTATTACAAGAGAAGAAGTTCCTCGAAACTAAAAAGTAGTTCTTCTATTTCTTATCGAAATTCTTTTTTTTTATTTTGTTTTTTGCCGATTAATTTTTTTAAATATTTTATTTATTTTATAATTTGATTTTTGTATATATGTCACATCAAATCACATGTAACAAAAAATTATCACATTAGATGACATATACTAAGAAATTAATTATTCAAAATGTTATATATCAAGAAATTAAAGTATGTAATTGTTGATTAAGATGACACATAATAAATTTTTAAATCATATATTTTCTTTTTCTATATTATATTAATTAGTTAAATAGGACTGGTTTGAACACCATGTCATTCAGATAAACGTGATCTATCATTTTTATCCAAAAAAAAGAAGAGAAAGATGATCTATCGTAATTCATAAGCCTTCCAAAAGTCATCTTCAATAAGGAATATCCCTTTTGGTATATCTCATTCATTTTGGACCTTTCTCACACCAAAAGCTTATTTTCAGAAATATTTTGTGTGATCATTAGTTATTGATTATGTAGTCCAAATGGTGTCACGTCAAGGGTTAATTTAGCGATATACAAGTATATGACCTATAAATAAATATATTTTCATAAGTTTAAATTATAGTTATGTCAATTATTTAAAATTAATTTGAAAGGAATATCTTTATAAATTTTTTAATTTCAATGTAGATCACTCATTTTTTATTGAATTAAAAAAGTGAATTAGTCAAGTAAAAAATTAAAGCATATAATTATTGATTAAGATGATACATAACAAATTTTTAAGTCATATATATATTTTTTCCTATATTATATTAATGAGTTAAATAGGACTGATTTGAACTCCATGTCATTCAGATAAACGTGATCTATCATTTTTTATCAAAAAAAAGAAGAAAAAGATGATCTATCGTAATTCATAAAGCCTTCGAAAAGTCATCTTCAATAAGGAATATCCCTTTTGGTACATCTCATTAATTTTGGACCTTTCTCACACCAAAAACTTATTTTCAGAAATATTTTGTGTGATCATTCATTATTGATTATATAGTCCCAAATGGTGTAACGCTGAGGGTTGGTTTAGCGATATACATGTATTTGACCTATAAATAGATATATTATCATATGTTCAAATTATAGTTATGTCAATTATTTAAAATTAAGTTGGAAGTAATATCTTTATAAACTTTTTAATTCTGAAATAAATGACTTATTTTTTATTGAATTGAAGAAGTAAATTAGTTAAGATATATGCAAAGAATAATGATAATATCACACTATTTTTTGTAATATACTAGGAGTGTAAGTGGGTGGTTTGGTTCGGGTTTTAAGAAAAAAATAAATCCGAATCAATCAAAATCAATTGGTTTAGTTTGGTTCGATTTTCTTGTTTTTTAATAGTCAAATCCGAACTAAACATCTACGAATTAATTTGGTTCGAGTGATCGGATTGACCATTATTTTTTTTAACACAAAAATCACTTACATAATTATACATGTAATATAGAAAAGTGCACATAATGTATCTAAAAGTAATGAAATCTCACTTGAGATGATAAGACATACCCACAAGGTCAAAGAGAATGCAGTAAAGTGCAGCAAATATTGGGAAGGGTATAGATGCAAACACAGCTCCAAACTTTCCTACAGATAAAAGAAGAGAAAGAAAGCAAAAAACCTTAGGTAATTGGAAATGTCTTCTATTTTCTCACTACTAATTAGCATCATAAAAGCTAAAACAACTTCAACATTTAATTAAGTGATTAGGATTTGGATTGCTTTTGGTGAAGTCCAAACTAATGCCTGATTTGTCTATACCAACCTAATGCAGAGAAGAATATCATGAAACCAGTAAAAATCTGAACAACTCTGCGACTTCCAACTCGGGTTAGTCCAAGGAGTCTCACATTTTCCCTTGAATAAATAGTTATGATACTCATCAAGTTACTATTGAAAGATACAAAGATCATATGCAAGAAGCAACTTGTTGTTACAACTCAAAGAAGGATGGGACTTACACAGAAACAGTGGAACCCGTTCCTGCTCCAAAAAGACCATCAAGCAAGACGCCAATCCCCTGTGCAAAATAAACAATATCAGCTCCAACTCTCAGTCACATCAACTTACCTATAAACATTATTAGTATTAATATACATGCAGCATGAGCATGCAAATGCTAATCAAGTCACAGGATTAAAGTCTTAACACTATCCAAATTAAAGCACATATATAACCTTAGGCAATACCATATTAATAACTAACTTGTGCTTACTTGCCAACCAATGCCTCAACTCAACACATAAGCAGGAGGTGGAGTGGCAATGGCTAACTGTGACACTGCCTTGTATGCACCGGTTGACTGCAACAAGAAGTGCATGGTCAAGCCATTGTTGAAAATTCACCAAAATACCAAGAGAGAGACTATTATGGTGATTGTAAATACTATTTGAAACTAATACTTTATTTCTTTAATCATTGTTGGGGGGAAAAACTGAGACCCCTTAGCTAAATTTCAAAATGTAAATACTGTAGTAACAAGCACTGGATAGAATATATAAGTAAACACAATAAAACTTTGTTGCTAATCTTGAGGCCTACCAAAATGCCATTTACCTTGCCAAAATAATGGGAACAACTAAAAAATAAGAACAAAATCAGGAGTGAAAATAGATACCTCCACCATTGAAACAATAACTGCAGACATCATAGCAAATGAATGGCCAGCCAAAAATGTAGGTGGACCCCATTGGAGAAGGTATAAAAACATGAACCTATTAGAATAAAAAGAAACCTTAGAACTCAGCAAAACTTTTAAACATATCAGAAGAAATGAAAATAGGTATTTTGATGTATCATGGGGTAGTAGATATCGAATTTGCTCTATCTATACGATAACTATTTTGTGTTCAAATAGGTTTTTGTCAGTAAGCTCCATTGGCAATCAAGATAACATAATAAATCCAAACAATTGGGACACAAATCAACACTAGAAAACGTTCAAAGATAGGGATATCTCTAAATGGACTCACATGCTTTAGATACTGCAATTCATACCAAATTAGTTTGTCTGAAGGAAAGAAATAATAATTTGATGCACATCACTATGTTCAAGTTATACTAAAGCACTTACTAGTGACAATCCAATTATCAATAACAACATTGGTATACCAATATCAATATATAGCCAGATGGTGAATGAAGGTTAACAAGCTTGTCCATAAAAATTGGGAAGGCTACCATACGCTAGTCTGAAGTAAATAGCAATCAGCAAGTCTCATAATAATTATTGTAATAGGAAAATAGTTGCTTTTTGGGGGGAGGGGCAAGGGGGTGGGCCAGTGGGGGTGAGATGGGAACCGAGAAATGATCTTATCCTATTTCTCTAAACAAACCCACCCAACCACATCAAAAGCAAGCAAAAAGCGATATCCAAGTTGGAAACTTTAAACGAAAAAGAAGCTAAAAAGAAAAAAGAAGAGAGACTCAGATGAGAAAAATGACCTCTCTTGGCCCGTAGTGTCCCAGATCTGAGCCTTGATGACTTTGGAATCGACGTTCAAGGTTCTAGTAGCGAACTCGACACCAATGGTGGACTTGGACTTGAGGTTGAACTTGTTCTTGGTGAACCTACGGAGCAGATCTGGCGCAGCCCATAGTGAGGGTGAGTTGCGGTGAGGAGCCCACGATGAGGGTGAGCTCAGAGCTGCGGTGACGATGAGGAGTCTAGAGGGTGAGCTATGGTTTTCGCTTATGGGGAGTGGTTTACTAGTTTTTGTCTTTCTGATGTAGCATAAATTATTTAAAAAAAATAGATAGACATACGTTCGGGTCGGGTCGGGTCAGGTCTCAGGTTTGAAATTTCAAATATGAAATCCGACCCAATTAAACTTTGATTGGTTCAAATTTTACCCAATTAATATACCCAAATCAAACTGAACTAATTTAATTGGTTCGGTTCGGTTCGGATTCATCGGATCGGCCGGATTATCCGAACCAATTTACACTTTTATAATATACCATTTTTTACACAATTTTTAAATGATTGTGATTAAGTGAGAAAAAATGATAAAAAAATGATATAATCAATTATATAAAGAGTAATGTAAAAAGTAATGTGAGAGAAAAAAGTAATAAAAATATCATTGTTGATATGCAAATTCCAAGACACTATTGACCACAATTTAAAAAAATATACAATACGAAATGGTATATGTATGATAATACTAATTAATGCACGACAAGATTGTGCTTTTTGTAAATTAGACATATTATACATTGAGGTTCTATGATACTACCTACATATCCATAAATTTCTTATAATTACTCTTGAGCATGTTAGCGTGATTAATTATAATTGAGATTATGATTAATTATGATTGATTTTAAGAATGATTATAATTGATTTAGTAAAAAATTAGATTGATTCAAGTACATAATTATATTTTATTATTTTTTTTACGTACAATAGCTTTCTTTTATAAATAAATATTAATCGTCTTGTATGAGAAATAACACAAATTATCAGTATTTGTTTCTCTGTTTCTGTTTCTAACATGGTATCAAAGAAGTATCATCCTCTGTGACCTGTCTTTATTTATCTATTTCTAACATAGTATCAGAGAAGTATCATTCTCTGTGACCTGTCCCTATTTCTTTATTTCTAACATGGTATCAGAGTCTTGATATCCACCTTGAGGAGAGTTTTTCCTTTTCATTATGTAGAGTTCGTAGAACTCGTTAGAATCGTTACTAAGCACCATCAAACCTAGACTTTTTTCACTGTCCGCTCTGTTCAGATTCTAGATTCTAGACTTCAGACTATTAGATTCCATATTCCAGACTTCAAACTTCAGTTTAGACTCCATCCTAGATTCTAGATTTTGTTCTGATTGTAAGACTTCATTTTAGACTCCGTCTTAGATTCCAGACTTCGTTCTGATACCAGACTCTGTTTTAGACTCCGTGTTAGATTCCAGACTTTGTTCTAAAGATAGTACTTCGTTTCAGACTCTGTCCTAGATTCCAAACTTTATTATGATGATAGGATTCTGTTTCAGATTTCATTTCCATTGTAGATTTTTCTAGATGCAAATGATTCCATCTCAAATGCACTTTGAGTTTGTTGGTTTCTTCAAGATCTTGACATTGTGTTTTTAGATTATTTTTAGTTTATTTTATTTTTGTATATCTACTTGTAAATATTTTTAGTTTATTTTTCAAACTCCAGACTCCAAACTCAATCATCATCCTGGTCGATTTCGTACTTTAGTTTTCAAACTCAAGTTTATTTCTTCTATACGCACTTGAGTTTGAAGGAAGATGTTAGCGTAATTAATTATAATTGAGATTATGATTGATCACAATTAATTTTAGGAAAAATTGAAATTGATTTAGTATAGAATAATTAGATTGATTTAGCACATAATTATATTTTATTATTTTTCTTTTTTGTATAGCAGCTTTCTTTTATAAATAAAGATTAATCTTTCTATATACATTAATTGAAAAATGTACACAAATTATCAATATTTGTCACTCTGTTTTTGTTTCTAATAGAGCACAATGACAACAATCTATATATATTTCCATTGGTTCCAAGAGTTTGTGAAGCATTGTGTATATGAATTAAAGGAACAATGTTCACCTAAAAAATCAGCAGGTAGAATGACATTGTTATTGCCTTATAATTGTATGTGCTACAAGCAAACATTAGTCGTTAAGTTGAACGTTCCATGACCACTCACAATCTGCTTTTGGATTACTTTTTTTCCTTTAATATTTTTGTTAATAAGTTTGGCATGCTTTGTTCAATCATCATTAAACAGGTTCATTAATCCCATGATTTGTTAAGGTTAAATCGCAATTTGTGAGTACATTTCAAATAACGAAAGTCTTCTCACAAAATATGTTTTATAAGAACACAATTTAGTGTAAGTTCTACACACACATAATTGTGTGTTAACTATATGGAATTATGTATATAAATTTGTTTTCTTTTTATTTTTTGGGTTAATGCCTGTATAACTTCACACTCTTTAGGTGAAATTTTAATCTTATTCAAGTTATTGAGATTATCCTCCCAATAGTGCCACTGTCGACTGTAACTATGAGCTCCATTATAGCATTCAAGATTTCACAATGAACTGTTAAAAAAGTGAAATTTTATTATCATTTCGTGTCTTTTTTATAATAATGTCAATTACAATTACAATAATATTAAAAATGTGACCACCCTTGTGTACCCAACCAAAAAAAAAAGTGACCTCTTCAATTTTGGACTTTATATGTGAAATCATTAGTGGTTTCGCTAGTATAATGTGAATATGTTCTGTATAGAAATTTCCATTTTTTAAAGATCTTTTATTTATTTTTTGTTTTGCTTTTAGACTTATTAATTGATGATAGATACTCAGTTTGCTCGACTTATTGGAGAATCCTCTCTAACCAAATTACTAGAAGCACTAATCTCAACTATTAATCTTGATCTTAGACCCAGGAATTCCTATCCTACCCAGCATCATATTGTTTCAGAGACAACAAAGTGACAATCATAGATGAGGGTATAGAGGTAAAAGTAGAGGGAAAAAAACTCATGAATAAGTTTTGGACCATTCAAGCCCACATAATAAGCTCGACTTATCTTCATAGATGATCAAGTTAGGGGGTTATGGACCATACAAACCTACAATGTGTTTGGTCTATAATAAGTTCATTCTATCTTTACAGATGGTCAACCTGGGGGAATATGGACCGTTCAAGCCTATATGAACTTGGCCAACCATAAGACTGGTTGTCCCAAATCTGACCTAGTTTTGTTTTGAGCATAGTCCTCCCCTTATTGCTCAACTAGGGCAAAGTCGAGTTGGACTTGTCCGAGTTAATACTAATATATGTGTAAAACTTACATATTTTATGCTTGTTTAAATATGGATTTGAATGCTTTGATATAAAAATTATGTCTCTTATTGGTTATATTGAGTGAATTATGGACCAATTGAATTAAATGTGTTTCATTGTGTTTTGTAGGGATTTAAGGGTTTTTTGTAATATTTTGGGTACAACTTTTGCTACAAATCTCAGATTAAGCTAATCTTGGTATCTATGAAAAGATAAAAAAAATTCCTACAACTTTTTTAAAGACAATGAAGCCTAGTTCAAGCATTAAGAAGATGAAAAAATGTGTGCAATGTTGCTAACGAAGTTTGACTGAGTCAACTAGCATCATAAATTTTAAAAATCAAGTTAGATTCTCAATTTGAGTGCAAGTAATCCCTACTTGGTGACCAAGTATTTCTGTATTTAATGCAAGGATCTTAAGGAGGGTTTCCTAATCTTAAAAGAATATTTGTTTTCTAATTTATATGGCTTCAACAAGAAGAAAATAAGAAACAAAAGCTTTGATTAAAGATTAATTAAGGAAAATATTATTGTTAAATCTGTTCTAGTAAATCAAACATAACTTTCTCTACAAGTATGTGATTTACCTAATTTCGGTGGCATTTAAAAGCTAAGAGATCTAAATCTCATGTTGACAACTTTTCTTAATTAAGCTACCATTAATGCGAGACTTGCGCCCCAAGTAGTAGCAAAGCTAGCCTTAACCTATTTTACCCTAGATTCCTTGAATTTAATGTAAAATAGAGCATAAGGGAAGGCAAATAATTTAGTTTGGAGGCTTAGAGGAGTTCACCATTGAAAACTTATACGATTTTTCTCTTTTAGGATTTTCTTCATGAAGTTTCTTCTACCCCTTTTTTTTGTGCTTCTTTTGTCATGAGTGACTAAACTTTTCTCTTGCTAGGGTGAATATATAACTTAATTCAATCGATATGTATAAAGATTAAATTTTTAATTAATTTCTTTTCTATTCAATTTAAGTGCTTATTACGGTTCTTAATGCTTTTATTAATTAGCTGCCCTTCATAAATTGATCTAGTGAGATGTATGTAGAATCGAAAGGATTGCATATAACTTAGACCATAAATAATAAGTGTCATAATTTATAATCATCTAGGAATGAAGGTTATAGGTTGTGTGAGAGAATTGTGGTATCTTTCATGAGAATCCATAGAGCGAAGGTCACACCTTTAAGAATAAGGGTTTAGATCAAGGAATTGACTAGGCGTTGATAATTAAAGAGAATTAATTCGCTAAGGAATTGAATTTTAAATAATTAATGGATTCTCCTAATCTATTGAATGACTAGAAATTAATTAGAATGAATGTCTCAAAGCTACTCTATTATCTATGATAGATTGTTGAATTAAGTGAAGTTGAATCCCTAATGTCTTTACCATTGCTTGTTTACACGTTAATTTGTTATCATGCTCTCTTACTGTTTTTAATTTAAATGTTTTTACCTTCTTTTGCTTTCCCTTTATTACTTGTTTTCCTTTGAACTCTCTTTGAATCAATCCTTTGCCTAGATAGTAGTTGGATTAGTGAAGTGTTAATTGGCAACTCAATCTCTATGAGAACAAAACTTTTTTATCACTTTATTACTTTTGCGATTTGGTGCACTTGCCAAATTTCTCAACAAGTTTTTGGCGCTTTTGTCGAGGTTTAAGTGATTTAGTCAATATCATTAGTACCTAGGAAGACACTAATCAGACGTCATTTTATTTTGCTTGTTTAATCATTTTAATTTTTTTTTTATGTTTTTAATATGTTATTGTTTTTAGTTTTATGCGAGGTACAGTTAATGTAAAAGCATTGCTATTTGATCCAAAAATTGAAAAGACAATAAGAAAGAATAAAAATGTGACTAAGGCAAAGAAGGAAGGTGAGAAAAAAGCTATGGCTGAAGGGAATAGACAACCTAGTTGTAGAACTTTGGGTGAGTATTCTACACCTAGTGCTCAAGGGAGCATCTTAAGCATAGTAATTCCTCCTGTTGAAGCAAACAATTTTGAGCTTAAGCTAGGCCTAATCAATCTTGTTTAACAAGAGAAATTTGGTGGAAATGATGACGAAGACCTAAATCTGCACATCACTAACTTTATACACATGTGTGAAAATATCAAGATTAATGGGGCTACTAAAGAAGTTATCAGATTAAGGATTTTCAGATATTCTGTAAGGGACAAGGCGAGGAATTGATTGCAGTCATTGCCTAATGGGAGTGTCACCACATGGAATGATTTGGCTAACAAGTTCCTTGCTCGATTCTTTCCCCCATCCAAGTACATGAATATAAAGAGTGAGATCACATGTTTCTCACAAAATGAGGTTGAATCCTTATATAAGGCATGGGAAAGATATAAAGAGATGTTGAGGAAATATCCAGATCATGAGTTTGATGAGTTTCAACAAATACTAATCTTCTACAACAACCTGTCTCTTATCCACAAGGTATATGGTTGATACATCGGCTAAAGGTTCTCTCAATACCAAAACTCCTGAAAAACTAAACAATTGATTGAGATTAAAACGGCTAATGAATATCAAATGTCTAGTGGAAAGTCAGTTGTGAAAAGGGGCGTAATGGAATTGGACATTTTGGATGCAATTCTTGCTCAAAACAAAACATTTTCTCAACAGCTTTTATGCCTCACCAAGCAACTAGGCCAAATGTAAGTAAGTGTAGTGAATTTTATTTTTCTAGCTTTGGTATGTGATTTTTGTGGAGATAATCATGTTAATGGTCATTGTGAAGCTTGTGGTTCAACATCCCAAGAGTAGTTTAATTATATGGGAAATCTTTTAAGATCCCAATATAACGCATATTCCAACACTTATAATCCGGGATTAATGAATCACATAAATCTCTCATGGAGCAATCAAAGAGTGCATCAAAATGACCAACAAAGTAAGGCAACTTCTTGGGAGGCTGCCATTGAAAAGATCTCCAAGCAAACATCCACCTTTGTCCAGCAAACCTTAGATTTTATGCAAGAGACAAGGGCTAATTTCAAGAATCATGAAGCTTCTATCCGAAATTTAGAGACTCAAGTAGGCAACTAGCCCAATTATTAAGTAGTAGGCAATTATGTTCATTCCTTGGTGATACCATCCCTAACCCAAAAGATGACCTCAAAGAACAATGCATGAACATCACCTTTTGAAGTGGTATAAAGCTTGAAGAGAAAGTTGAGAAGCCTATGGAAGAGGTTACTCATGAGCAAGTAGAAGAAGACACTCCCTCGAGTCAAGGTTCAAGCAAGATTGTCCAACCAAAAGAGCAGACCAAGAGGCAAAAGAAAAAGAAGGAGCTTAATTGGGATAAGTCCTATATCCAATCACCTTATGATGGAGTACCATATTCTCAGCTATGGAAGAAGCAGAACTAAGAGAAGCAATTTTCTAAGTTTCTAGAAGTCTTCAAGAAGCTACAGATCAACATTCCCTTCGTAGAAGCACTTGAATAAATGCCCTCTTATGTCAAGTTCATGAAAGAGCTTTTATATAGGAAGAGGAAGCTGGAGGGTATCATCATTATGACACTTATTGAAGAGTGCAGTGCTATTTTACAAAAGAAGTTTCCACTGAAGCTCAAGGACCCTCGTAGTTTCACAATTCCTAGTGATATTGGTTCACAATTTTTAGGAAAAGCACTTTGTAATTTGGGGGCTAGTGTCAACTTGATGCCATTATCTATTTATGAAAAATTAGGTTTGGGAGATCCAATACCCACCTTTACTATACTGTAACTTGCTGATAGATCAAATTTATATCCTTGGGGTATGGTTGATGATGTGCTTATAAAGGTGGACAAATTCATTTTTCCTATGGACTTCTTCATTGTAGATGTGGATGAAGACCACCACATTCTATTAATCTTTGAGAGGCCATTTTTAGCAACATCTAGAGCATTAATTGATATACCTAGAGACGAACTCATTTTGAGGGTGGATGGAGATCTAGTGACTATCAATATTTTTGTTAAGTCTTCACTAACTTCAGATCTCTATGTCCCATTTAATTGTATTGAAGATAAGTTTCAAAAGGACTTAGCTAGTTAGGGCTCTTCGCCATTAATTGATGTTGACCCTCCCATTTCCAAGATTGTTGAAATCGAGAAGGGTCCTCCCATTCTCCATGATTCATTGTAAACTATCCATCATCTTTTGATCAATTGAAACTACCATGACCTAGTAAAATTTCTTATACCAACGCGCATTTAGGACAACCATTACCATTTGGAGTTCAAAATGCCTACGAAGGCATCTCTAAGGTCATTGACTAAGGATTGAAGTGTTACTTTATAAAAGAGAAAGAGTTATCCTCTTTCTCTTACTTTAAGCCACCTTGATCAACTTGAACAAAGGGCAAAGCCGACTTTATGATTACAAACAAGTGTTTCTTGGGAGGTAACCTAAGTTTTCTTTCTTTTTCTTTACTCTTTTATCTTTAAATTTATTGATTTTTATAGTTTTAGTAAGAAAATTCTTTTGATTCACTAACAACCTTATTACGTACTAATGTGTCTTCATGTTGTTTTTTTAAGATGGAGAAGGTGAGTTTTGTGTAAGGGATATAGGTCTCAAAGTTACGAAATTGAGTTTACATGGGAAATAAGCTTTAAGTTCAGTAATTTAAATATTTGAGTAAGTTTATTTGGGTTTATATAATTTTTAAGGAGAGTAAGGTTTAATATACAAGTCTTTTTTTATTAAAAAAAAGGAGGGCAACATAACCCCTTTGTGCCTTAAGAGGGTGGAAGATCCCTTAAGAAATTAAGAGACTTCTACACAAGAGGTGAATGATCCTTGAAATGTAGGAAGAGCTCATATATTGTAAAGGGTTTGTCAAGTACTTTGTGAAACTTAATTATAGTGAAAACTCCTGGATGGATGATCCTAGGACTAGACGTAGATCACAAGGGTGATTGAACCAGTATAAATATCTGTGTAAATCTTCTTAACCTTTATCTCTTTACATTCAAACTTATTTATTGCTTTTGCATACCTGCTCCTTGTTCTTCCACTCATTCATTCTATTTAAGCTTGTGTATTGTCATAAATCCATTCAACTCAAAGAAAATAGCTTCAAAGAAAATTAAATGGGACTTGTTTGCGAAAAGTTTTAAAATACTCAATTCACCCCCTCTTGAGTCTTGAAGCCACTTAGTAACAAGTGGTATCAAAGCTGGTATTCTTGAGTCTTGATGACTTCTTTTCAAAATGTTTTACCTGAAGGTGCCTCGATCAGTAGGCCCCTAACTTTTAATGGCACCAGTTATACTTATTGGAAAGAAAGAATGAAAATTTTCATTGAAGGTATTAATCTTGATGTTTGGGATGCCATTGAAAATGGTCCCTTAATTCCTACCAAATTTGTTGATGGTAAACAAGTTGAAAAGCTAAGAGCTGAATGGATGCTAAAAAGATAGTGCAATACAATGCTAGAGCCAAGAACATCATCACTAGTGCTCTAGGGTATGATGAGTACTTTCACATTTCTAACTGCAAAATAGCACAAGAAATATAGGATGCTCTTTAAGTCACCCATGAGGGAACTAGTGAAGTGAATAGGGCTAGAATAAACATTCTCACACATGAATATGAAATATTTAGAATGAATCATGGTGAGAGCATAAAAGATATGCAAAAGAGGTTTATTCACATAGTTAATCATCTTACCTCATTAGGAAAACTTTTCCAAATGAAGATTTGATAACAAAGTTTTGAGATGTCTAAGCAGAGAATATCAACCCAAGGATCATTACTGAATCAAGGAACCTTGCAACCATGACTCTTCCAACACTCTTTGGGAAGCTACAAGAGCATGAAATGGAATTATCAAGGCTTTACCAAAATGAAGATGTTGATAGAAAGAAGAAAGAACTAGCACTCAAGGCTTCCTCATCCCATATTGATGAAGATGATGATGAAGATGAGGAAGAGGACTTGGAGATGAATGAAGAGACCTTCAACCTTTTAGTTAGAATATTTGGAAGGTTTCTATAGAAGACCGCTCTTCCCTCGAAGGAAGAACTATATAAAAGGTGAAAGCTCCACTTCAACTCCTCACATTTGCTTTGGATGTGGGAGACCTAGCCATATGAAGATGGGTTGCCCTCTAGGACAAAAGAAAGGAGGAAAGTTTGAAAGAAGACCCAACAAAGAAAGCAAAGGTAGAAGAACATATATGGCTTGGGAGGACAATGACATGGACTCCTCGAATGAATCGGACGATGAAGTAGCCATCCTTTGTCTCATGGCTAAGGTTGATCTTGAGGTAGATTCTCAAACCCTTGAATCCCAACACTCTTATGATGAATTGCAAGAAGCCCTTGAGGATGTGCATGAAAAGTCCATGAGACTTAAAAAAATGGTTTCATTGTCAAAGAAAATAATTTCCTCTCTTGAGAGTCAAATTTATGTTTTAAACAAAGAAGTAGAGGAATTGAAATTAGAAAATGAAACTCTTGGGCTAATTGATGCAAATTCCTCATGCATTACTTGCTCTACACATAAGGATGCTCCATCTTCATCTTCTTCATATAGTTCATGCTTATCCTTAGAAAAAGAAGTTGAAGATTTAAAAAATACTCTTGCTAACTTTAGTTTTGATAGTGAAAACTTGAATATCATACTTGGAAAAAACTTAAATATCATACTTAGAAAACAAATATGTGTGTTTGATAAAGCTGGATTGGGTTACAATCCTAAGAAAAACAAAAAATTTATAAGAACTTCTTTGTTTCTTCAAGTATGTCAAATAGTCCTTTTATTACATGCTTTCATTGTGGAAGAAAAAGACATAGTGCATCGACATGTAGAATTAGGAAATAATCATATGTTGGACAAAAGAAAATATAGGTTCTAAAGGACTCCTTGCCCAAAACTAACACCCAAGGACCCAAAAAGGTTTGGGTACCTAAAACCATAATTTGAACATGTTTTGTAGGTATGCTTGAAAGCCAATAGCTCAAATTGGTACCTTGATAGTGGCTGCTCCAAGTACATGACAGGTGATGATTCCAAGTTCTCCTTTCTTGCTCCCAAAAAACATGGTCATGTCACAAATGGGGACAATAATAAATGAAGGATCCTTGGAATTGAAAAAGTTAGTAAGAATCTCTCTACTTCAATTGATAATGTCTTGTATGTGGATGAACTCAAACATAACTTACTAAGAATAAGTCAATTATGTGAGAAGGAAAATAGAGTTATCTTTGACTCTAATTGTTGTATAATTGAAGGTAAGAATGATAAGCAAATTAAGTTTATTGGCCATAGAGTTGATAATATATATATGATTAATCTTGATAATATTACCTCTCAAGATGCTAGATGTCTTATGAGTAAAGAGAGTGATTCATGGCTACGATATAGGAGAAGTGCCCACATTCACATGGATCACCTAGACAAACTTGTTTCTAAAGAATTAGTAATTAGTCTTCCAAAGCTCAATTTTGAGAAAGATAAACTTCGTGATGTATGTCAAAAGGGTAAACAAGTAACGATTTCTTTCAAAGCTAAAAATGTGGTTTCCACTACTAGACCTTTACAACTTTTACACATGGATCTTTTTGGACCATCAAGAATTATGAGTTTTGGGAATAATTACTATGCTTTTGTGATTGTGGATGATTACTCTAGATATAGATGAACTCTATTCCTTACTTATAAGAATGATGTCTTTCATGCATTCAGAAAACTTGCAAAGGTTATTCAAAATAAGAAAAATTGTAACATTGCATCCATAAGAAGTGATCATGGTGGGAAATTTGAAAACCAAGATTTTGAAATGTTTTGTAATAAAAATGACATTGAGCATAATTTTTTTTGCTCCTAGAACTCTACAACAAAATGGAGTGGTTGAAAGAAAAAAATAGATCTTTAGAGGGTTTAGCAAGAACTATGCTCAATGAAACAAATCTTCCAAAGTATTTTTGGGCAGATGCAGTAAGTACCACTTGTTATGTTATAAATATGGCTTTAATAAGGTCAATTTTAAAGAAAATCCCCTATGAACTATACAAAGGAAGGAAACTAAACATTTCTCACTTTCATGTCTTTGGTTGCAAATGCTTTATTTTAAACAATGAAAAAGATAACTTAGGCAAGTTTGATGCTAAATCCAATGAGGGAATATTTTTGGTTATTCTCTTAGTAGTAAATCCTTTAGAATTTATAATAAAAGAACTATGACTATTGAGGAATCAATACATGTTGCATTTGATAAAACTAACCTCATTGGAATGATATTGATGATGTTGCAAAAACTTTGTCCAACACCCACTTAAGAAGCAAAGAAGAAAGGCAAAAGAAAGAAAACCAAAGAGAGGAAGCACCATCATAACAAGATGAACAATAATTAAATGGTCTTCCATGAGAGTGGAAAACTTTAAGGCACCATCCTCTTAACAAGGTTATTAGTGATGTTTCAAAATGGGTAACTACTAAAAACTCTCTTAGATATGCATGTAATCACATGACTTTTATTTTTTAATTGAACCTAAAGACATAGATGAGACCATTAGTGATGAATATTGGATCTTGACTATGCAAGAAGAGCTAAACTAATTTAAAAGAAATCAAGTTGAGAATTAGTTCC
Organism: Ormosia emarginata; assembly: GCA_029884605.1. NCBI lineage: Eukaryota > Viridiplantae > Streptophyta > Magnoliopsida > Fabales > Fabaceae > Ormosia > Ormosia emarginata. Next base: position 10,012,474 of record JAQQTP010000064.1, read on the forward strand.
AAGGCCCAATGATCATCCCATAATTGGCATTAAATGAGTCTTTAGAAACAAACTTAATGAAATATGCCTAATAATAAGAAATAAAACAAGGTTAGTTGCAAAAGGCTATAATCAAGAAAAATGAATAGATTATGAAGAAACCTATGCACTCGTAGCTGTATTAAAAGCCATTAGAATGCTACTTACATTTGCATGCATCATGAATTTTAAACTCTTTCAAATGGATGTTAAAAATACCTTTTTAAATGATTTTATACAAGAACAGGTGTATATGGAACAACTTCTTGGTTTTAAAAACTATGAACTATCCAATCATATTTTTAAGTTAAAAAAGGCCTTATATGACTTAAAAGAAGCTCCTAGAGCTTGATATGAAAGGTTGAGCAAGTTCTTTTTGGAAAAAAGCTTTACAAGAGGAAAGGTTAACACTACTCTCTTCATCAAAAAGAAAATGCATGACATTCTCCTTGTGCAAATATATGTTGATGACATAATTTTTTGTGCTACTAGTGAGTCTATTTGTAAGAAGTTTGTCAATGTTATGCAAAGTAAGTTTGAAATGTCTATGATGAATGAGCTCAACTTCTTCCTTGGACTCCAAATCAAGCAAACTAGAGATGAGACTTTCATAAGTCAATCCAAGTATTGCAAGGAGCTGCTTAAGAAATTTGGAATGTCCAATGATGAAGGAGGTAAACTCGCAAAAATCACTACGTATAGATGTATGATTGATTCTTTCCTTTATCTTATTGTAAGTAGACCTGATATTATTGTTTAGTGTGTGCATGTATGCTAGGTATCAAGCTAATCCTAGATAATCATACTTAAGTGCAATAAAAATAATAATGAAATACCTAGTAGGCATTTCACAAATGGGATTGTGGTACCCCAAAGGTGCCTTTTGTAGTCTAATTAGTTATTTCGATTCTGATTTTGCTGGATGCAAATTAGATAGAAAGAGCACTAGTGAGACATGTCACTTGCTTGGAAGCTTTTTAGTTTCTTGGCATAGTAAGAAACAAAAAAGTGTGACATTGTCTACTGTTAAAGCTGAATATGTTGCAGCTAGAAGTTGTTATGCTCAAATCCTTTGGATGAAGCAATAACTTCTAAACTATAGACTTCAGCTTGATCATAACCCTATAAGATATGATAACACTAGTGCAATCAGTTTGTCTAAGAATCTCATCTTCATAAGAGATTATGTGCAAAAAGGAGATTATATGCTAGAATTTATTGAAACAAGTAAACAACTTGCAGATATATTTATCAAACCTTTGGCAAAAAAAAATATTCTTTTACATTAGAAGAGAACTAGGTATCTTAGATCAATCATGCATTTAATTTAGATAAATACTATTGCTCTATAATTTTCTACATAATTCTTTCTTTGTTTATCCTTTTAATCCAATATTGACTTGAGTGTTAAAGGCTCCTCTAAGTTTGTTTTACAGGTACCCTCATCGTAATTAAGTCCTTCAATTACTTAAGAAATCATCTACACAAATGCTAAAGTCTGTTCTTTGAAAAATGGAGTGAATTTCTTAGATTTGGTTGATCTTTGGAGAAGACGAAAAATTGGCAAGAAAAGTGATTTTGGATCAAAACAAGTCTCCACAAGAAGGAAATTTGGTATGCTAGGCTTTTGGAATTAGTTTGATGAAATTGGGAACTAGTCTTCTGTTGTTTGAAGTGAGAAAACTACTTTTGGAAGACTTGTAATCGATTACCAGAGCATAGTAATCGATTACCAAGGCTCCGCCAAGCGCAAAATTACAAGACAAAATGGTGGTAATCAATTATCACCACTTGGTAATCGATTATCAAGTTTCCAGATTTAAGGTAATCAATTACCTCTTCCTGATAATCGATTACCATGGGGATCTAAAGGGTCTAGAATTATGTTAAGCCATTTCTTACGCTAACCTTCATCTTTCTCTCTCTAGACCCATGACTTTCTTCTCTCAAATCTCTACATTTCTTCCATTTTTCTTCACCAAATCTCACTATTCCACCACCAAATCCCTAGAAAACACTCTCTCTACAAAACCTCTAACTAATCACTCACCAAAATCACTAGAATCACCCACAAAATTCCCAACAACGTGCGTCTCACTCTCTCTAGAACCTATGCCCTAATCTTTAATTTTCCCCCAAATATTCATCTTTTTCCACCTTTCTTACATTCCTTTCACCCCATTCCTCCAAATAGTTGAATCATCTCAAAAGGCCAAGAGGCCACGCACAGGGGTTGCTGCAGGGAAGGCACCCCAAGCTCCTCAAGCTCCAATTCCTGGTTTGGATCTTTCTCACCACTTTAGTAGTTCAAGGCTTGCAGAAAACTTCCGGACAAAGTTTTAAATTTGAAAAATCATTCAGCTCAGGTATCTCACTGCCATATTTTGCTCAAAAGAATCACTGCAATGTTTTAGGCTAATAGAGCACCTTGGATTGCTTGATTTTTTTAACATTAGAAGAGATATTTACCCGAATTTAGTTAGCATGTTTTATACAAATTTAAGATATGAGAATGTTACCTTGATAACTAAAGTGAAAAAAGTAAGGATAGTTATTACACATGAAGGTTGGACTAAGATAACTAGCTTAGGTTTTGATGGTGTAAATTTCTCTGGTTCTGTTGATGTATGGGCTGATGATTATGAATATCAGGCTGCATTAAATTCCTTGTTGAGAATTGGATACAGGCCTGACAAAAGGATAATGGCTACTGGCTTAACAATGAAAAATCGTGTACTACACTACATTTTGGTTAGGGCCTTGATAGCTAGGGGAGAAAATTACTCCTAAGTACAGATTGACGATGTGTTCACTTTATGGGCCTTGAACTTTGGGAAATCGATAAACTGGGGCTACTATGTTGTACAACATATGTTGAAGGCCAGAAAGAAAAACCATCTACTACCATATGTCATGCTCATCACCAAAATACTTTAGTCTTTCCACGTTTCTTTGGCTGGAGAGATCTGTGACACTAGCTCAGAAGGACCAGAGTCCATTGTTCACCATACCTTGACCAAGTTACAAATGAAAAAGATTGATGATCAATGGTATTATCTTCACCATGGAATCGATGGGAACATTCCTTGAGGCACTTAAGAAGATGTTGAGGAAGAAGAATTGCATCCGACTCTAGCTGAGAGTACCTTGGATCTTTTGCTCTAAGAGATGCGGAGTCTTCGGACCACTGTTGATACTCGGGTAGATTGCCTCGAGAAATGCATGATCCTCACAAAATAGAATGTAGCTACCATATGAGCTATGTTAAAGAGTGGTCAGATTCATTGGGATTCCACCTCCTTTGCTACACCTCATCCTCCAGTACATGCTGATGCAGCTGCGGATTCTGATGGTGATGGTGATGAATGTTAATGTTGAGGATGATAGTGAAAAATTAGAATGAAGATAGGGCATAGTCATGCTTTTGTTTTTCTTGTCTTATTTTGTCTAACCCCTTAGCATCTTGACATTACTTTTGGCTCATAAGTCTGATATTTATTTGAGCTGATGACTCTTGATACTTTTGAGCTAATTATGCATGAGTTGTTGGTTAATCTGTTTTGATGACTAGTTATATGAGCTAATAATGTGAATGTTGTTAGTTAGTATAAACATTGAATGTTGTTTTGCATGTTGTTGGTATTATTGGATGTGTTTGTTGAAATATCTTTTGATAATGCTAAAAGGGGGAAAGTATGGATTGCATGAGTAAGGGGAAGTTTTGCATAAAAAACTTTTCTGTAGTTTTACATGAAATTTTTTTTTCTGTCATTGAACTTAAGTTTTTCTAGCTTGAACCTCATACATGGATTAAGGGAGAGAGTTGTGTTTTAATCTCTAATAATTTATATAATTGCTGCTCTTTACCTGTTTTGGTTTGTCGTCATAAAAAAAGGAGAGAATGTGAATGCTTATGTCATAAAGATCATGAAGGTTTTGATGATAACAAAGCCAAGCTAAAGACTAAGTCCAAATGAAGGTAAAATGGTATAGTTTAAAGGACTTAGGGTCTTTATGTAAAAAGCTCTCTAAAATATCTCAAAATGTTTTACAATTTTTTTAAAAATAATTCTCTTGAAAACTATTTTAGTTGGTGGGTTATTTTACAAACAAATGATGTTTTAATCTTGGATCATGAAAATTTATTCAAATCTTTTAAAAATCTAAATGTTCTCAGTTGGAAAGGTTTACCAAGCTTAATTGGGCTAAAAAATAGGTTCTAGGATGATTGTAATCACATCCAATGACTTAGTAATTAATTAATAACTTTTTTTGAAAGCTGGTAATCGATTACTAAGACCTGGTAATCAATTAAAGACTTGCGGGAACCTATTTTCCAAAAGTTAAAGGCTTGGTAATCGATTACCATATGTTGATAATCGATTACCACTGCCCAGAAAAGCCCAAACACATTTTGAACACTTAGTAATTGATTACCATATGTTGGTAATCAATTACCACGAGTCTGAAACTAACAGTGACTAGTTTCAGAGCATTTAATGCTTGAGTAAATAACTCCTAATAGATCTTTTTCATTGAGGACTATAAATTCAAGTCTTGGGACAATTATTGCAGTTAACTAACATTCTAAAAAACATCTCCCAAGCATTTAATCCGTGTATCATAATTTATGCTCTATTTTTGAGAAATTATTTGAGATATCTTAAGAGCTTCATTAGAATTTTAATTTTTATATATGCACATTGAGTGAGCTAAATTGATTTCAATTCATTTGTAAACTCTTGAGAGGGTGGAGGAACCCTTGAGAAACTAAGAGGCTTCTCTACAAAAGGTGGATGATCTTTGAAGTGTAGGAAGAGTTCATATATTGTAAAGAGTTTGTCAGGCACCTTGTGAAGCTTGCTTATAGTGGAAACTCCTAGGTGGATGATCCTAGGGACTGGACGTAGATCACAAAGGTGATTGAACCAATATAAATCTCTGTGTGTAAATCTTCTCAATCCTTATCTCTTTACATTCAAGCTTATTTATTGCTTTTGCATAGCTGCTACTTGTTCTTCCACTCATTCACTTTATATTAAGCTTGTGTATTATCATAAATTCATCTAACTCAACGAAAATAGCTTCAAAGAAATTTAAACGGGGCTTGTTTGTGAAAGTCTAAAAATACTCAATTCACCCCCTCTTGAGTCTTGAAGCCACTTGGTAACAAGTAACAATCAGGGTGAGTACAAATCCCTTTTAGTAGGCCTAAGTCTAGCATAAAAAATAGGAACAACTCGATTAATCACCAACTCAGACTCTCAATTGATTACTGGTCAAGTAAGAGGGGAATATTAGACGAAGGACCTGCAACTGATGAAATATTTGACTAAAGTTCAGGATACTGTCACCAAATTCGAATAATTTGAAATTCTTTACATACCCAAAGACCAAAGCTCTATAGTAGATTTACTGTCCAAATTGACAAGCACGAAGGGACTGGGGAACAATCGATCAGTCATTCAAGAAGTCTTGGAGAGGCCAAGTATAGAATTAGAATAAACATTCACAATAATTGAGGACCCAAATTTTTGGATGAGCCCAATCATCAGCTACTTGGTCCATGGAGAAATTCTAACTGAGGACAAAAAGGCTAAGAAACTCATAAGATCAACTAGTTACTATGTAATCATTGGTGAACAACTCTTCAAGTGAGGATTTTTGTTACGTCTCCTAAAAAGTGTAGACCATGCTAGAGCTCGAAAAATTAAGGAGGAAATCCGCAAAGGAGTATGTGGAAGTCATTTAGAAGGACGATTTTTAGTTAGAAAAATTCTTTGAGGAGGTTTCTATTGGTCAACCATGAAGACCAATTGCCTTAAATATGCTTGAAAATGTTAAAAATGCCAAAAATTTGCTAATCTACAGCAAGCACCACCTTAAGAATTTCATAGCTTGGAAACACTATGGTCATTTTATAGATGGGGAATTGATCTCTTAGGTCTATTTCCTCCGGCATCCAGACAATTGAGATATATGGTTGTAATAATCAACTACTTTATAAAGTGGATCGAGGTCAAACCACTCTCTAGCATTACCTTTGAAAAGGTTATAAGATTTGTTTGGAAAAAAATATTGTCTGTAGGTTTAGTTTACCATTTATAAGTGTGTTTGACAATGGTACCCAATTTACTAACAAAAAGTTAAGGATTTTGTAAGAAATATATAATTAAACAAGCCTTCACATTAGTCAAGCATCCTCAAACAAATGGTCTGGTTGAAGTAGCAAACAAGGTTATCCTTACTGGATTAAAGAAAAAACTAGACTGAGCTAAAGGACAATGGGTCAAAGAATTACCCAATGTTCTCTGGATATATCATACCACTCCACAATCCTTAACCCAAGAGACCTATTTCAGGCTTACATTCGATGCTAATGCTATGTTACTAGTTAAGGTCAGAGAACAAAGCTTTAAAAGATTAGTCTTAATTGAAGAGGACAACGATAATGGGATAAAAACTGACCAGGGTATATTAGAAGAAGAAAGAGAGTTTGCTCATATTCAGGAAGAAGCAGCTAAAGACAGGTCATCCTGAAAGTACAATCATAAAGTTCATATAAGAAAGTTTAAAGAAGGTGATTTGGTTTTGCCAGGATAGAAGAGTCCAAAAAACCTACTGGCGAAGGGAAGTTATTAGCCAATTGGTAAGGACCCTGTCGACTTATGAAGGACATAAGTCAAGGAGCATATAATATCACAGAACTCATAGGAAAAGTCCTACCCAGAGCCTAAAATGCGACATCTCTTCAAAGATACTTTAGCTAAGATATGGTTCTTATTCTTGTGCCATTTCTTTTCTTTCAGTTTCTTTATGTTGTATTTTTCAAAATTTGAGAAAACAAGTGTACAAGAACTTAGGCGGCGTACTTTTTGTCCTACTCGGGACTTTTTCCACTAGGTTTTTCTTGGGAGGTTTTAACGAGGCACGTCTTACTTTCCTTTAAAGTAATAAATTCAGCCCAAGTTCTTTTCAAGTGTTCACACTTGCAAATTCAAATCGACCTAAGCTCGGTAAATCTCTGAGGTCACGGTCAATCCATGATGTCTAACCTAAAGTAGGTAAACCTCTAAGCACAAATCAACCTAAGCTCGGTAAATCTCTGAGGTCATGGTTTATCCATGATACACAACCTAAAGTTGGTAAATCTTTGACAACTCGGTAAATCTCCGAAGTCATGGTCAATTCGACAACTCAGTAAATTTCCAAAGTCATGGTCAATCTGTAATGCCCAACCTAAAAATAGTAAATCTCTGACAACTCGATTTATCTCCAAGCACAAACTGTCTTAAAGACAGTAAATCTCCAACAGCTCGATAAATATCAGAGCACAAACGATCAACTTAAAGCCAAAAAATTTATGACAACTTGAAAACAAATTGAGATCATGGTCAATATAAGATGGCCAATGCAAAGTTAATGAATTCAAAACCAATTAAGCTTCATTCTTATTCTTAATTACCAGCCATGTCTCAATACATCTTATTATTATGTTTAGGTAAATTTTCAAAACAATTTAAAATTTGTCAAAATGGTGATTAAGATTTCTTTTTGAAATGTTCAAGGAATTAATTATGACACTGTTCAAATTATATTTCATTATTAGTGCTTAAAAAAATAAGTTCATGATGTCACATAAGCAGATGATGTCTTTGCATCAAAATAATTAAAATACAAATTGAAAAGTAATTTTGCAAAAACAAAAGAAAATGTTTCACTAAGCAGCTTCTTCATCAAGTGGATCCACTATACAACTGTCAATAACATCCTTGAAATATCTCATTTCACCAAAACGATTATCAAACATCACATTAGGATTAAATAAGTTAGCTTACTTCAAACTACTTTCAAAGTCGGCAACTCTTTACTTGGCCGCCTCTTCCTTCAAACCTTCTAACTCAGCCTCCAAATTTTCCTTGATTTGAAGTGCCTCTTTAGGTGCTTGGTCAGTCAGAATTTTTTCTTTTTTCACATTTTCTCTTTCATTCACAACTTGAGCAAAAGCATCTTCAACTTTTTTATTTTCTTCCTTCAACAGCTTCATTGAATTTTCAAAGTCATCTACTTACTTGGCCTTCTTTTTCAAAGACTTCATTTCTTTCTTTAGCTCTGCCATCTTTGACAAGCGAGCTTGTTAGGCTTTTTCCAACTTTGACCGATATGACCATCTTGCCATCTTTAACTTTTTCTTTGCGTCCTCGAGTTCAAATTCAACTGACCAAGTAATGCTTGTAGTTCTCAAGAATTGGACTTCCATCCACCTACATAAATCCACCACATCTGTTGGGAATTGTGGATACATCACACAGTGGAAAATAGAATTCCCACCAAGGATCCATGTGAAAAAAAATCATAATCTGAGTTTTTAAAATTGTTTACCTCTTAAAGCATGATCAAAACAAGTGGCGTGAATAACGAACACTGTAACAACGATGATGTCTCTGTAGTATCCACATGAATAAACTCATGAACGTCCAACGTCCGCAAAAGGAGTTACGCCTCTCTCACACAGTGCTAGCTGCGAAGAGAAGAAATTTGTCACTCTTTCACTCAGTGTTTCTGTCAAGTGCGGCCAGGGTTTCTAATGCATGCATTGACAATCCCTTAGCAATGCTATTTATAATAGCTAACTGCCTTAAGTGAGTGAGAGCAGCAGCAAGGTAAGCTGTGCAACCCTAGACTCATCTGTTATGAGTCTGACCTACAATTGAATCCAAGTCCAACTTGGATCCTAATTACTCCAATTTAGTATGCTCTATGTGTGCAACCCTGCAGGTTCTCATAATGTTGGCAGTAATATTAAAATCTCATTTCAATATTATAAGCAGTGAGCGGTATCTAACAACACATCGCTACCACCCAAGTAATGAGAATGTCAATGATTTAACATAATCTTTCTGTGACCAATGTTTCCGTGTAGTTTAGTCCCTTTGTCCAGATATCGAGATTGAACATAAGGCATGGAATGCATCACCCTTGTATAATTCAATCATTTGTTTCCTGATACCCAAGTAGACTTAATAACAACAAATGAGATTGATATCTCACATCGACTCATTTGAGTATGGCCATACATTTTGCAGTCTCACTTAATTAGGGGCCCCGAAGATATCACTCATGTTATGTAAGAGGGACAAATCCCATCTAGGTCACTCACATCCCTCCGTATGATTCGCGATATGTCCAATAACTGACTTTATAATCACCTTGTTACAGATGACGTTTGACGACATTAAAACACACAACTCCTCATGTAGGAATCATAGTGATTTAAGGTCAAAGGACCACATACACCATTGTCACTATAAGAATCGCTTATGACACTCACGTAACGATCCATGTAGCTTTCTCATGGTGGGTCTGTCTAGTACATTATTACTCTAATATGTACCTGATAACTCTACAAAAATAGAGTTAAATAATCACCAATTGTGTTAATTTGTGTTAGCTTCCTCATATTTTCTTGATATATTGAGCTTGAAGTTGATTTTTTTAGAGCTATAGTGGAGTTAGAACCTATTGAGCACTCTTTTGATCAATATAAGTTTTAATGAAATGTTTTTAGAATTAGTACTCACTTGATTTTCATGCTTGATAGGTGATTGAATTCCATGTTTCATGAAGAGTTCGAAGAATTAAGATAAAACTTTGAAGAAGAGAATTAAAGAAAAAGAAGAATGTGAAAGCTCAAGAAGGATCATTAAATTGAGGGAACAAGATAACGGGCCTGCGAAGTCAAGTATTGGTTGCATTTTGATGAAGAAAAAGTGTTTGAATGGAAGTCATATACTATGCCTCGACCTCCTAAACTATGCCTAGGCATAGTATATCAGTTTGGGGAGTACTCTCGTAGGAGGCCGCGACATCCTCTTCGAAAGCCACAACACAGTGTTGTGATTTTATGCATCATACAAATCTGCGCACCAAGAGGCTGCGGCACACTTCTAAGAGGCTGTGGCATCCTGTTAAAATTCTGCTAAGTCGTTTTGGCTCCAAAAAGAGGGTTTTTAATGAGGTATGACGCATATTTCAAGGGAGATTCATTCCCTAACATTCCTCTAACATTCTCTGAGCCTAAGCAGCTGTGGATGACCTCAAGAAACCCAGGAAAGCTAGATTTGGAGTTTGGGTAACAAGGAAGTTCTTGAAGATTTACTTGCATTCTACCATTGGAGCTAGCTTGTTCTTCATCTTCTTCATCATTTCTTTTGGGGTTCTTTTTGAGATTTTCTCATTCTCTGTGTTTTAGCTTTGATAGATATAATATTTGCTTTGATTGATTATCCTCAAATGTTGAACCTGAGCTAAATTTGTTTTTACGATTGTAACTCCTATTGATATGTAGCTTGGATTATTAAATGTTTGTTTACCTATTTCAATGTTATGAGAAATTTTTATCCATTCTTAGGCTTCATGCTATTGATTGATTGGCCACCAATTGGTAGGGGGTTTGATTTGAACATAGGAAAGGAAAATTGAACCTAGAACTAGAATGGGTAATACATGAACTTCCAACTCTAGGGTTGAGTTTAGGAGTTTTTTTCTAAGACATAGGGATATGCTTAGGACCATGTGTAATCTTGAATAGAACTTGTTCGATATAATGCTTCTTTGTTAATTGATTCTAATAGGGATATTGTATGTTAATTAAGAGGGAAAGAACATATTGCCATTGGGAGAGGGGTATGTTTACACTAGAGTTCTAGATTAATTCTTTAAGTAACATTAATTCAGATAATGGGCATGATTTAATCCAAGTGAAATATCAAGAAGGGTTACAATCCTAGGTTTTTACCTTTGTGGGAATTTGATACTTAGTCAATTCTATCACTTGCTTATTTTTCGTTTTAAGTCAGGTTACTTTAAGTTTTTATTCTTTTCACATCAAATTATTGTTGTTTGGATATTAGCAAGGCCTCCTATACTAATACTTTGTTGGAAAGTTAGTTCTAATCCTCGTGGGTTCGACTCATACTTTTCACTTTATTACTTGAGCGACGTGTATACTTGCACAAAACATCTCACCAAGTTTTTAGTGCCGTTTCTGGGGACTAGTTGCTAATTTTGCTTGCTAATATTAGTTCGTGAATCACTTTGCTAATAATTCAGACTTGTTACTTTTGTTTAAGGTTTTTAATTTCCCATTTTGTTTAATTGTTCTAATGGAACTCTTTTGTTTTTCAGGTACTCTTCGTTGTTGCATGAGATACACTCGAAGCCTTGAACTTGTTAATTTTGATCCAAAAATAGAGAGAACTCTTAGACAAGATAGAAGAGAATGACAAGAGGCAACAGGTAATCCATCACCAATGGCAGAAGAATGAGATACAAGATCCTTGAGGGATTATGTTATCCCTTAAGTTCAAGATCTTAACTCTAGCATTCAAAAGCCGACTATTCAGGCTAACAACTTTGAAATCAAGTCAGCCATTATTCAAATGATCCAGACATCTGTCTAATTTTGTGGTTTGCCCAACGAGGATCCGAACGATCATGTAAGGAATTTTTTGAAAATTTGTGATACTTTCAAGCACAATAGGGTTTCTAAAGATGTTATTCAGTTGAGGTTATTTCCCTTCGCATTGCATGACAAAGCCAAGAGTTGGCTTCATTCTTTGACTGAGGAGTCTATCACTACTTGGGATGAATTGGCTCATAAGTTCTTAGAAAGGTTCTTTCCCCCGTCCAAGACAGCTCAAATCAGGAAGGAGATTTTTTTTCTTTTTCTTAGCATAAATCTGAGTCACTCTATGAAGCTTGGGGCCGATATAAAGATTTTTTTCACAAATGCCCTCATCATGGTATTAATAAGTGGCTCCAGGTGCATACTTTCTATACTGCTTTGAACGGGCCGTTGAGAACTACCATTGATGCTGCAGCAAGTGGGGCACTTATGAGTAAATCTAAGGATGAAGCATTTAATCTGTTGGATATGATGGCATCCAATAATATTCAATGGCCTTCGGAGAGACAGGGTCCAAGAAAAGCTGCAGTAATCTTTGAGATTGATGCTCTCATAGCTTTAAGTGCTCAGATTTTTGCACTTTCCCATAAGTTTGATGGTTTGGGTGTTCAATCTTATGGAAATAAGTTTACCCCAATGATTTAATATGTTAAGTTTTAATGATGATAAATACAAGATAAAAAGAATCATGCTTATGCTACATAGATTCACGTAATAAATTATATGAAGATATTGAATTATGAGTTTGGACTAACTATGTTTTAAGTGAGCAATACTTTGTAGGGTAGTCCAAGTACCAAGAGTGAGCATTGCAACATGAAAGCAAAGATCTCAATCATGTTCAACTTAAGGAGAATGTGCATGTCTATCTCATGAAGGTTTTGATAACAACAAAGGCATGTCAAAGACCAAGTCCAAAAGAAGATTAAATGGTATAGCTTATAGGACTTAGCGTCTTTTATGTAAGAAGCCTTCTGGATATCTCAAATATGTTTTCAAATCTTTACAAATGGTTTTTACATGCTAAAATACCCAACAAATAAGTTTTCAAAAGCTAGTTATGGTGGTAGTTCAAAACTATGAAAAATAGTCAAGTTTGAGTTTTACAAAACTGACCTTTGGTTACTCTTTTGATTATAACTTTAAAAAAACTATGATTTTTCTTCTAAAACTTGTTCCATTTGAAAATAGACTCAAAGATCTTTCCAATGAGTGGTCATTTGTATTAAACGGATGAAAAATGAAGAAGTTATGACCATTTAAAGTCAGTTTTCAAAATCAGAGTGATGTATTCAAACAAAGGATGTGTTATTCGAATAACACATCCCAGAAAACGTTCCAGAACGTATTTTTAAAGATTTATTTGAATAACCAAATGGTTATTCGAATGAAAAAACGTGTTTTTTTATTCGAATAACCAAAGGGTTATTCGAATAAATAGGAGTAGAAACACACAACGACTATTTTTCTATGCATTCAATGATGAAATAAATGATACCCAATGACTATTTTCTCAAGAACACTATAAGTATATGATTTTAGGTCATCTTTTACACACACCCAACTATCTGAAATAATTCTTTCATGCTTTGATTTGTATTTCATATTTTAACTATTTCTTGTGCTCTTTTCGCCAAATTTGAGATATCCTAAAAGAGTTTCATAGTGCTTCAATTTGTAATAAATACTCTTAAGAGAGTTTCTTTTTACTTCTACTCTTTGATTCTTTGTAACGAGGGTGAGGTATCTCTCAGAGAAATTATAAAGAGGGTGAGGTATCCCTCAAAGATTTGTGTAAGGGTGAGGTATCCCTGAAAAGTGAGGCTTTAGCACAAGGGTAGAGTTTACATATGTGTGAAAAGTGCTATTGTTTGTAACGGTTACAAGCACCTATTCAAGCTTGCATTAATAGTGAAAAATCATTAGTAGTTACTTGAGGACTAGACATAGACCACAAGTGGTTGATGGTTGAACCATGATAAATCATTGTGTTTGCTTCTCTAAACTTAAACTCCGTTATATTTGTGTTTTAATTTCATATATTTGCTCAATACTTTTTGTGTGGGTTGTTTATTTACAAGTGCATCTTTTTATCTTCTTTATTCATTCATTTTAATCGATAAATAACTTCAAAGAAAATTGCTTTTCAAGTGTTTGATAAAAATTTTCAAAGAGTTTCTATCTCCTTTACATTTATGCTTTACTTATATATGCTTGAGTTGAATTTGACATTTAGCTTATTTGCTTGATTTATCTCATAGCTCAAGTTGTATTTTGGTAATCTATAATAGTTGCATCTTTGTTAAACTTATTCCGCTGCATGTGTTGATTGAAAATATGAAAATGCATAATTTCTCAAAGTTGATTTAAAAATCTGTAATCACCCAATTCACCCCCCCTCTTGGGTGATGGTTGTCATGGCTAACAAGTGGTATCAGAGCTTCGTGCTCTGTTGAAAGCTTTACTGCTTAGAGTTAAAGATAATTGTTTATTGGCAACCATTGAAAGTTTTTTTAAAAAAAAATGGAAGGTTTTGAAAGTGATAAACCACCATTCTTTGATGGTCTGAATTTTGTTTATTAGAAAATTAAAATAGAATTTTATATGTAATTTGTTGATTTGAATTTGTGGGATGTTGTGCTTGATGGATTTTCTCCTAAAACAAAATAAGATTGGAATGCTTATGACAAAAAATGTGTTTCTTTCAACATCAGAGCTATGCAAATCTTGAGAAGTTGTTTGAATGATGAGGCTTATGCTAAAATTAAGAGTTGCTATAGTGCTAAAGATATATGGGATGCTTTTGATGTTATCTATCTTGCTAATAATGATTTTTTGCTTAAAGTTGTACATAGAGAGCAAGAAGAGCAAAAGTCATTGAAGGAATCTTGTTATGAAAAATATCCTCAAAATGATGATCAAGAGGTGACAAAGCAAAACCAAATGGTATATACTCTTGAATCCTTGATGGACAACAATGAGGAATATGATTATTCTCTTAAAGAGCCAAGTATGCTAGAAATCGAGACTACTTCATTTATGGCTAAAAAGGACTTTGAGATAAATAATGTTAAATTATATTGTAGTCCTTCCTATGATGAATTGTATGATGACTTGTTATTTTTAGAAAAGAAAAACTTATCTTGTTTAGAAAACATTTCCTCTATTGAAAATGAAATTGAGACTTTAAAAAATAAATATGCTTTTCTTGATGAGGAAATGCCTTTGAAATGTGAAACCTCAACTTCTTGTAAAAAGTGCATTGATTTAGAAAATCAAGTTGATGACTTCTATTCCGAATTTACCAAAGCTAATGATTCTAATTATTTACATTCCATGTTTGTTAATAAGAATGAAATTCATGTTATTCTATATAGAAATTCAAGTAAGACTTATGGCAAAAATAACATAGAATGTAATAACAACAAAAGGCTTAAGTTTTCCACATGGATATTATGTGTTGATTAAGAGGGAAAGAATATATCGCCATCAGGAGAGGGGTATGTTTACACTAGAGTTCTAGATTAATTCTTCAAGTAATATTGGTTGGGCTAATGGGTATGATTTAATCTAAGTGAAATATCAAGAAGGGTTACAATCCTAGGTTTTTACCTTTGTGGGAATTTGATACTTGGTCAATTCTATTACTTGCTTATTTTTTGTTTTAAGTCAGGTTACTTTAAGTTTTTATTCTTTTCACATCAAATTATTGTTGTTTGGATATTAGTAAGGCATCATATACTAATATTTAGTTAGAAAATTAGTTCTAGTTCTCGTGGGTTCGACTCATACTTTTCACTTTATTACTTGAGCGACGTGTATACTTGCACAAAACGTCTCACCAAGTTTTTGGCACCATTGCCAGGGATGTGAGGACTTGATATCTAATATCCATGACCCGTGAGATGTGGTCATCAGTCTATGTACATACTAGTCTCAATGCATTATTGTTGTCCTAATTAACAATAATACTTGACCAGGAACATTTAAGTATAGTGTTTTATCCAATAGGATCTCACGATCAAGTCATCCACTTGATATTCTACGATATCAAACTTATTATTCTAAGGATTTTATTATGTTTATAAAAAAAGAACACAATAAAAGAAATGCCTCATATATTAAAAAATAACATAATATAATGTATGTAAATACAGATAAAATGTATCGGCCTCTAGGGCATACACCAACAACATCAACCTTCTCCTTCTGTTCCTTATCAACTACTACATGGGCATCCAAGAAGTTCCCGAAGGTAAATTTAATTCCTTAGAGTGAAGAACCATTTGCATCTGCGTCAAAACCATTCAATGCTTCAAAAGTACTTTGAATATCTAAACTTTGGGAGGAAGTATCCTCACCTAATGTCCGGCGTGCTCCAGTAGAAGAACCCGACCCTATCATTGATAATCAAATATTTTATACATTAATGAACCCTTATTTTCAGTCATTTACACTTTCTATATACTTAACTGATTAAGCCTGGTTATGTTTTGTAAGTTTGGACTCAAATTGGACTTAATTGATTTTTTCAGCACTATTTTGATCTTACACTGTTTCTGTATTTCAGTCATATCTTGAGTTCTAGATGTCTGATAATTATATATCTTACCTTATAGAAAATATAAGAAAGAGCTCTACAACTTTCATGAAGAGCTCTAGGTAAAATATGGACATCTAGTAGAGCTAAATGAGCTTGAAAGTCAAAACACAAGTTTAATGATTGAAACCTGAATAGTGTGCAGTAATCAGAGCATAACTCAGGTTGTAGGAACTTCTTGGGGCTGAAATTTGGATACTTGAAATTTAAGACTCATATCTACAACTTTCATGAAGAACACAAGAGCTCAATCGGATAGCTTATAAGTCATATTGGGTCTGGAAGTCAAAACAGAGGTGCTGAAACTGAACCTGAACAGTCTACAGTAATTGGGTCATATCTTGGGTTGTAGGACGAATTTTTGGATGATTTTCATGGCATTGGAAAGCTGAGACAAAATGCTACAACTTTCATGAGGACCATGTTGCTTCATTCTGATGGCATCCATGAGATCAACACTGAATGTTTTTAAAGATAAAGAATCTTAATAATTTTCGACTCACCAACTCACCATTTGGCATTTTCCACTCATCCACATACTCCTCACCCACTCAATAATTAGCCCCCTTGTCATTTTGTATCTCTAATCCTCTATAAAAGGCTCCATTGGCTGATCATTTAGGAGACTTTGGTTTTAGGCTTGATTAGGAGAAATTATGTTCATGCTTGTATATTGTCTTCCTTTGTTGTAATTTTATTTTGTTCTAATTTGAAGTTATGTTCATCTTTCTCTTCTACTCTCTTTCTTTCTTCTTAATTATGAGTACTTAATTTTTATTTTGCTTGGGTGAAAGAGTGAAGCTCTTGGTAATGAAATAAGGTAAAATTATTCTATTTCTTGTGTTTAAATGATATATTATAAAGTGGATATTATATATGTTGTATTTTGTTTCCAATCAATTTAGAAACCTTCCTTGTATAGTTGGAGATCTTGCTTTATTATAGACAAGAGGATTGGCACACTGAATGCTTGAGTTCACTTACAATTGTTGGTAGATAATTGAAGGAATCATAATATGATTACATATATAATTGAACTTTGAATATTATATTTTCCTATTGGAACTTCCTTTATGTGTAGATTTCAATTGAGTTATAATGAGAAATAATCTCGCCTCTAATTTATTACTAAGAGTAGATCTCATAACCCAAGCAAATCATTTATCATTTGTGATCAACTTTTATTACTTTTGGTGTTGTCACAAATCATTTTCTTATCTCAATTAATTTTTCTTCATCAATTCCCTGTGGATCGACCTCAGACTCCTGAGAATTTATTACTTGAGACAACCTGCACTTGGGTTTGCATCCTTTAGTCCACATCAAGTTTTTGGCGTCGTTGCCGGGGACTTGATTTGAAGTTTTAATTTATTGAGACTTTTTTTCTTTAATAAAATATATTATCTCTTCTCCCTCACCTGAGCAAAAGATCGGCTTGTCGATCCTTCGATTTCTTTACTAACTCTCTAACTTTCTAACTTACAAACCTAGTAACTTGCTAACATACTAACTTTTTAACTTTTATATTTATGTCATTTATTTTTACTTACTAACTTTTATATTTATGTCATTTATTTTTGCTTACTAACTTTTATTTTCTCGCTTCTCTAACTTTTACTTTATGTCATTTATTTTCTCGCTCTCTAATTTTTAAATTTCTATTATTTATTATTACTTTCTAACCTAATGAAATAATTTTTCTTCTTCTCGTCTCTTTCGCTAGCTCTAGTGGGGCTCTCCTCTCTCTCGATTTTCATATTTTAAATTTATTTTCGTAATTTACTTTCTCGTACTTTACTTTCAAAGACTTTATTTTCTCGTATTTTACTTTATGTACTTTCTAACTTACTAATTATTAACTCTTTTTAATTATCTAACTTTTTAATTTATCAGTTATCTAACTTTTTACTTGTTAATATTTATTGGGTAGTTAGTTTATACCATATCCTTGTTAATATTTAATGGCTGGTATAAACCGCCGACTTGTACATTATTTTTTCTATTTTTAGTCATTTATTTATGCTTAATTGGTATCGTGATTTAAATTCTGATCTTTTAATTAAAATTAATTTTGGTACTTTATATATTGATTTGTTTGAATCATAATCACACACAATTGACACAATGACTGAAAATGAAAGTGTACATGATGAACATGAAAATCAACCATTGTGAACCATGCGTGAATATTTGCAGCCACCTCGAAATTCTAATCCATTATGTTTTATCTTTTCACTCAATGCCAACAATTTTAGATTTAAGCCAAGTATGATTTCTTTACTTCCTAATTTTCATGGTTTAGAATCTGAAAGCCCATATTTACTTCTGAAAGAATTTGAGAAAGTATGTATTGCTTTCAATGACCAAAATTTCACTGAAAAGATTGTTAAGCTTACATTATTTCCTTTTTCTTTAAAAGATAAAGCAAAATCTTGACTTAACACCTTAAAATCAAGATCAATTGGCACATGACAAGAAATGCAAGGTGAGCTCTTAAAGAAATTTTTTCCAACACATAAAACCAATGTTATGAAAAGACAAATCTAAAATTTTTCCCAAAATTCAAATGAAGCATATTTTTAATGTTGAGAACGGTTTAAAGATTTGTTAAATTCTTGCCCACATCATGGTTTTGAAAAATGACACACTATAAGCTTATTTTATGAAGGTTTAACACCTGAAACCAAATAATTTATGGAAACAATATGCAATGGTGAGTTTCTTGATAAAGAACCTGATGAAGTTTTAGACTATTTAAACCAGTTGGTTGACAATTCTTAATCTTAGCATAGTTCTAACCATTCTGAAAATTCAATTAGATCTAACCTTGCAAGTACTAATAAAGGAAAATATCACTTTAGTCAAGAGAAAGATCTAAATGCTAGGTTTGTCAGTTTGGCTAGAAAGGTTGAACCCATGGAATTAAGAAAAGCAAAAGAAATCAAATATGTGCAAAATAAAGAAATTTGTGTCATTTGTGATAACTTAGGACACTAAACACATAAATGTCCTAAGATTCCTGTTTTTAAAGAAGTTGTACATGAGTAAGTAAATGCAATGAATAATTTTTAAAAGTCATTTACTTCTTCTTTTTCAGATACATACAATCCGGGATGGAGAAATCACCTGAATTTCAGCTGGAGGAATAATAATCAATCACAATTTGTGCAACCACCAATTCCTCAAGCACAACAGGACTCTCAAAATTCTCAAGGATATGCACCTTATGTCCCATCATAAAGGAAAAATCTCGAGGAAACACTATATGCATTCATAGAAAAGCAATAGGCTATTAATCAATAAAACAATCAAACCATGACTGACATAAAAGAAACTCTTGTTAAACTTTCTTCTGCACTCATCATTCACGAGAAAGGAAAATTTATTTCTCAACCTCAACCAAATCCCAAGGGTTAGT
The DNA here is from genome assembly GCA_029884605.1 of Ormosia emarginata. NCBI lineage: Eukaryota > Viridiplantae > Streptophyta > Magnoliopsida > Fabales > Fabaceae > Ormosia > Ormosia emarginata. The sequence goes on from JAQQTP010000064.1 coordinate 10,031,977, forward strand.
ATAGTCTAAATAAGAGAAGTTTAGAAAACTAACAAATTGACCAAGTCAAGCCAGTGATAACTCTTAGGAGTGAAAAAGTTGTTGAAAAACAAATTCTCGAACCTTGTGAGAAAGAAGATGAACTAATTCCCCAAGAAAATAAAGAAGTTGACCAAAAAGAGACCAAACTCTCGCTTGCACCCCAATTTCCTCAAGCATTAAACAATTCAAGGAAATTGAACCATAACACTGAAATTTTTGAAATTTTGAAACAAGTGAAGGTCAATATTCCTCTGTTAGATGCTATCAAATAGATTCCTTCTTATGCCAAATATTTGAAGGACTTGTGCACAGTTAAAAGAAAACTAAAATTGAAAAAAAAACATTTTTGGCTAAACAGTTAAGCTCTATTCTTTAGAATAATAATGCATTGAAATATAAAGACCTTGGTTGTCCTACAGTTTCATGCATTATTGAAGAATATAAAATTGAAAAAGCTTTACGTGATCTTGGTGCTAGTATCAATTTGTTTCCATATTCAGTTTATCAGCAACTCAACTTGGGTGAGTTAAAACCAACTTCTGTAACTCTTCAACTTGCTAATAGATCAATTAAAATTCTAAGAGGAATAGTGGAAGATGTGTTAGTTCAAATTGATAAATTCATATATCTTATGGATTTTATTGTCTTAGATATTGAACCTATGGTTGATGCAAGTCAATTCTTGTTATTTTAGGCCGTCCATTTTTAGCAACATCTAATGCTTTGATAAATTGCAGAAATGGAGTAGTGAAACTAATATTTGAAAACATGACACTGGAGCTCAATGTTTTTAACATGTGCAAGCAACCACAGGAAGTCCTTGATGAAAAGGAGGAAGTTAAAGGAATTGAAGCCGTTATAGATGATCATCTTCAAACAAGGAGTTCTTCTGACCCATTAGAAATTTGTTTAGTCAATTCATTTGATTCAGGCATGCAATTAAAAGATGATATATCTGAAATGTGCTCTTTGCTTGATTGTACACAAGTAATGGAGTACAAAGGATGGAAGCCAAGATTTGAAGAGCTAAAACTCAGGAATGATAATACCCATGAAGAAGTACCCACACCGAAACTAAAGCCATTATCTGCTAGGTTGAAGTACACATTTTTGGGAGAAGAGCAAAGCTTTCCAGTGGTAATTTCCTCGTCTCTTACTGAAGAACAAGAAGGTATGTTAACAGAAGTACTTAAAAGGCATAAATGTGCAATTGGATGGACATTAAAGGAGATAAAAGGTATTAACTCATTAATTTGTACACATAGAATACATTTAGAGGATAATGCTAAAACTTCTCAACAACCTCAAAGAAGATTAAATCAACACATGAAAGAGGTAGTTAGAGCTGAAATCCTTAAATTGCTTGATGTTGGAATTATTTATCCTATCTCTGATAGCCAATGGGTAAGCTCTACACAAGTTGTGCCTAAGAAATTTGGAATAACAGTGGTTGAAAATGATAAAGGTGAATTAATACCTACGTGAGTCTCATCTAGTTGGCGTATGTGTATTGATTTTAGAAAATTAAATGCTACTACTAGGAAAGATCATTTTCCCTTGTCATTTCTTGATCAAATTCTAGAAAGGGTAGCAGGACATCCATATTATTGTTTTCTTGATGGTTATTCAGGTTATAATCAAATACCAATTGCATTAAAAGATCAAGAAAAGACCACTTTTACATGTCTCTTTGGTACTTTTGCATATAGAAGAACGTCTTTTAGCCTTTGTAATGCTCCAGCAACATTCTAAAGATGCATGCTAAGTATTTTCAATGACATGATTGAGCATTATTTAGAGATTTTCATGGATGACCTAACAGTTTTTAGAGATTCATTTGAAATTTGTCTTGATAATTTGGAAAAAGTTCTTAAAGGATGCGAAAAAAAAAAAATTGTGTTAAATTGGGAAAAATGTCATTACATGGTTACCTCAGGAATAGTATTAGGTCATGTGATATCTTCTAAAGGAATTGAAGTTGATAAGGCCAAAGTTGAATTAATTGCCTATTTGTTTTTTCCAAAAACAGTCAGAGAAGTTCGTTCCTTTTTAGGACATACAGGATTTTACAGAAGATTCATTAAGAACTTTAGTGTCATATCTAGACTATTATGTAATCTTTTGTTGAAAGAAGCACCATTTGATTGGACTCTAGAATGTCAAAAATCTTTTGAAAAATTAATTAGTCTTCTGACATTTGGTGCTATCATGCAATCTCCTGATTGGTCTTTGCTTTTTGAGTTGATATGTGATGCTACTGATTTTGCGGTAGGCGCTGTTTTAGGCCAAAGAAAGGAATGTAAGCCTCGTGTAATTTGTTATGCAAGTAGAACTTTAAATAATGCATAAATAAATTACACCACTACTGAAAAAGAACTACTTGCTGTAATTTTTTACACTGGACAAATTTTGATCTTACTTAATTGATTCTTCGATTATGATTTTCACTGATCATGTTGTTGTTAGATATTTGATGTCTAAGCAGGATGTCAAACCAAGATTGATACGGTGGATCTTGTTGCTTCAAGAATTCAACATCACAATAAAAGATAAGAAAGAAGACGAAAATGTTGTCGCTGATCATTTGTCTAGACTTACAACAGGCTCACCATTTGATAGCACACCCATCAATGATTCTTTTCCTGATGAATTTTAATTTTTTGTGAATTTCATGCCTTAGTTTGCTAACATAATCAACTTTCTTGTAACAGGAAAGATGTCTCCTCAATAGACGCACCAAGATAGAAGGAAATTGTTTACAGAGGTGAAATTTTTTTATTGAAATGACCTATACTTGTTCAAATATTGTCCTGACCAAATCTTTCGGAGATGTGTGCCCGATAATGAGGTAGGTAGTGTTATTAAATTTTTTCACTTATAAGCATGTGAAGGTAATTTTTCTTCAAAGAAAATAGTTGTGAAAATCTTGCAGTGTGAATTTTATTGGCCTACTTTATTTAAGGACTGCTATACTTTTTTGTAAAAGTTGTAAAAATTGTCAAAAATTGGGCTCAATTTCAAAAAGAAACATGATGCCTCTAAACCATATCCTTGTCATTGAAATTTTTGATTGTTAGGGAATTGATTTCATGGGCCCATTTCCATCCTCATTTGGATTTGTGCATATTTTGGTTGCAGTTGATTATGTCTCAAAATGGATTGGAGCGATTCAATGCTGACACAATAATCATAAAACTGTTCTCAATTTTTCAAAAGAAAATATCTTGTGTCGATTTGGAATCCCTTGAGTTATCATCAGTGATGGGGGAACACATTTTTGCAATAAATCATTTGACTCTTTAACGAAGAAATATGATATTACATACAAAATTGCCACCCCTTATCATCCTCAGACAAGTGGACAAGTTGAATTGGCAAATAAGGAGATTAAACAAATTTTGGAAAAAACGGTTAATCCAAATCGTAAAGATTGGTCTTTAAGACAAACCGATGCACTTTGGGCTTATCGTACTACTTTCAAAACATCTTTGGACGTGTCACCCTATCGGTTAGTCTATGAAAAACCTTGTCACTTGCCTATAGAATTGGAACATAAAGCATTTTGAGTCATTAAAGCTTTCAATCTAAATCTTGATGATGCTTGCAAGATACGCAAATTGTAATTAAATGAACTTGAGAAATTGAGAAATGATGCATATGAAAACTCAAAGATTTATAAAGCTCGAACAAAAGCTTTTTATGACAAGACAATTTTGAGAAAATCTTTTCAAATTGGTCAAAAAGTTCTGCTTTATAATTCTCGTCTGTACCTATTCCCTAGAAAATTAAGATCTAGGTGGAGTGGTCATTTTGTTGTCAAACATGTGTATCCTCATAGGGCCATAGATATTAAGAATCTTAGGAATGACAATGCGTTTAAAGTCAACAGATAAAGACTCAAACCATTTATGGAAAACCAAGTTGATGAGATAGAATTCATTTCTCTTTCCGATCCTTGTTATGAATAGAAATTATTCTAATTTTGTTGCCTTATTTTTGTAGTTCTTTGTGTTCTCGATTAAGTAACAGATAACGGTGCTCCGTGGCTCTCGAGTCGATTTATTTTTCAATTTCTCAAAATAACTAAATCATTCTCCTTTAAAATGGATGTCATTCTTTCAAACTTGAGAAAACATTTTCCTTCCCTCCTTCAAAATGCTCTGATCAAAATCTACAAAGCTAGATGTAAAAAATTGAGACTGTTAATGAACAAGGGTATGCCAGAACATGTACGCTGGATAATTGAAGCAAAGGTCCGATTAGTAGGTGAGTCTTCAATTTCATTTGACTCATACATACTAGGTCTTGGAAGAAGTTCATATTCTAAAAGGAGAAGAGCAAAAATGTTACAAGTCTGTCATAAATGTGCACGATAAAATTGTAACAAGCGATGTCGTTCTTTGGGGATGGTTTCCGCAAATAGAGAAAATACAATTTTTTTCATTAAGAATGGACTAAGTAAGGAGTCATTAGATGATATCTTATTGACTCTTGAGACGCATTCTTGTGGATTTGTGCATTGTGAACTTTTTAATTTGTGGAATCTGTTCAAGGATGAAGAAAAATGCTACAATCTTGGGAATCTAACTCTAAAAGACCCTATTTGCCAATTTATAAGAAAATTGGATGGGAAGCTTATCCTCGACTCATAGAAGGCGTTTAAGCCGTTACTTGTGGTGTCCCGGGGTTGATGAGGGCGGGGAGTGGACGCCGGTGCATGAGAAGCACGTACAAGGAGCGGCTCTTGGCATGCTTCTAGGCGAAGGGTCCCATGAATGAACTGAATACGCATCGGAATGAGAGGGATTCAGAGACTGTGCAGGTATGGGACTGCATAGTTGAGGATGGCTTAAAGGAATTGATTAGGCGTAGCCATATCAACAAGTTACAACTTCTTTTTGGAAGCCTAGAACATAAGAACTCTGTTGTTAAGCGTGCTTGACCTGGAGCAATTGTGGGATGGGTGACCTCCTCGGAAGTTTCCTAGGATGCATGTGAGTGAGGACAAAGCACGCTAAAAAGACTCGTGTTAGTTTATGGAGACACTCGTCAATCCTATAGGCAGTCCCGGGATGTTACAGATGGTATTAGAGATGGGACCTCTCCAAGTACGATGTGGTTCGGGAACGAACCAGGCGGAAGCTGGTGGGCATGTGGTGTCCCGGGGTTGATGAGGGCGGGGAGTGGACGCTGGTGCATGAGAAGCACATACAAGGAGAGGCTCCTGGCATGCTTCTAGGCGAAGGGTCCCATGAATGAACTGAATACGCACCAGAATGAGAGGGATTCAGAGACTGTGCAAGTATGGGACTGCATAGTTGAGGATGGCTTAAAGGAATTGATTAAGCGTAGTCATATCAACAAGTTGCAACTTCTTTTCGGGAGCCTAGAACATAAGAACTCCATTGCTAAGCGTGCTTGACCTGGAGCAATTGTGGGATGGGTGACCTCCTGGGAAGTTTCCTAGGATGCATGTGAGTGAGGACAAAGCACGCTGAAAAGACTCGTGTTGGTTTGTGGAGACACTCGTCAATCCTGCAGGTAGTCCCGGGATGTTACATTACTGGACGTGAAATCAAAGGCAGATGTGAGCCATATCCACAACAATTAGTACATATTATCTTCTTCTTCTTCTTCATATTTTCTTTAAAAAAAAAAAAACAAGGTTAAAACTTGGTCTTTAATTAGATTATGAGCCCCGGATGGATGTTCGTCTTTTCATATACTCAGGAGGAGACCTTCACACACCGATATATAAATAAGGTTCGTGTGTCATGCTCTGTAGAGAGTCGTTCTCAGTGTCCCAAAGTTTACCTTCTAGGCAAACTGAGATGATGGACAAAAAGGAGCGTCCCGTGTTGGCATACTCGCGTGACTATGTAATTGAGTTGGATCCTGTGATTTAATGCCATGGGCTCTCCAGCGACCTCTCACTGGCTGTGGTCCTTAGGTGGTGGCTGTCAGATTTACGCACTTTGGTTAGTTGCGTAGTAGCTCAATCCAATATATTCCACAAGCGGGAGGGAGAAGAATTCCAAGATTGGCTAAGCCGTCTTGGTATTACTACACTACTGAACTCATGACGCGCAGTACAAAGATACGCCATGAAAACTGTACATAAAGGTATGTCATCATTTGTTATTATATTTGTATGATTTGTTGTATTTTAGTTTTGGACAGACAATCCTTTGAGCAGGGTCCTTCAGGGGTTTCTAGACTTCTTTATCTTGATGGTTTTCTTGAAGTAAAAATAAAAAAAATAAAAAAAAACAAAAAAAAAAGATTATGTGTTCTTAATTTCAAACTTTTCTGACAACAACTAACTTACCCTTATAGGTGTTATTATTACTCTTTCCATTCTTTTTCCTATCTAAACACTCCATTTTCTCCACTTTCTTCCAACTCATAATCATTCAAAGGGAATGTGAGAATAGAAATGGAAGGTGTTTCTGTTCGTCAACTTAAAAATATATATGTATTTTGTGGATCTAAGTATGGAAAGGGTTTAGAGTTTATAAACGCAACTACCACTCTTGGTCGATCACTTGCTGTGAGAAATATTCTTCTTGTATATGGGAGAGGTTGTCGTGGGTTAATGGGGGCTGTATCACTTGCTGCATATATAGGATGCAGACAGGTTTTATGTGTCATTCCTGAACCTTTAGCTCAACAGAACATCACTGAAAAGATAATTGGAGAGGAACTTGAGGTATCATCAATACATGAACGAATGAAGATAATGCTTGACAACAACTCTAATGCATTCATTGCCTTACTAGGTGATTTTGGTACCTTGGAAGAAGTTTTTCAAATTGTCTCTTGGGCCCAACTGAACATCCACCATAAACCCATAGGTTTGTTAAATGTAAATAATTTCTTTGATATTTTGTTACTTTTTCTTGACAAAGCTATGAAATAGAAATTTGTCACACCTTCGGCAAGATAACTTCTTATCTATGCTTCTACTATTGATGAGTTAATTGATAAATTAGAAGTTTTTGTTCATAAACCTGACCCAACAATAGCTTAGATAGATTGGTCAGCAGGAAGCAGTGAGGGAAGCAGGATGAAAAGAAAGCTAGATTTGACACTTCGTTTATAACTTTCCTTTACCTTTGATTTTATTTATCGTACTTTTTTTCTGTTTAAATTTGTGTCAAATTTCTCCAATAAGCAATACATTCTATCATTTACTCATCTATATTTTAACATTGAGGACAATATTGTGATTTGGTTGGGGGGGAAGGATAGTTAACCAAAAAAAATTTCCTTTTTTGGGAAATATGATATGATTTCATGGACTTATCAAACCAATGAATGATGGTAGAGTAAAGAGTAATTTTACTCCTGAGATGCATCTAAATTGGGAAGTATGTTTAGTGATATGACTGTCAGAAACCTATTCGTAGTAAAATCAATTAAGGATGACAGAGTAAGGAGTAAATTTTGCCTTGGAGGTAAGTTTACTCTTGAGACACATCTTAGTTGAGAAAATAATTATTTTGTGTAGAAGTAGCAAATGGATTCTTGGATCTTAGCATAAATTGTCTTCTTTCTTAAAAATCACAAGCTTGGGTATGTATGTTGATTTGGTGGATTGAGAATGATAGAAATATGCCTTGTGAAATTTTGAGCCTATTGATGAATGAATTGAACATTTGTATCATTTTCTTCTTTCTTGAGTGATTTTCACTCATGGAATTATTATTCTAGAACTTACTTTGATTCTTTTTTAGGCTATATTTTCACATGCATATATAAATATGATTGAGGTATTTTGAAATAGCTAGCTACTTTAACCAATTAGTCATCCTTGTATATTTTTCCTTGTGTAACCCCTTTGAGCTTATTTGATCATTCTTTGTTTTTAGCTCATTACGTGCCTTCAAAAAAAAAAGAGAAAAAAAAAGACATGTTATTACCCAACCCTAGGGAATAATAGAGCATTGGCCTTGTTCTTGAACAAGTGTGACAGTGTGTATGCAAAATGATTAAAAAGAAGAGAAACAAAAAGTTGACCACCACTGCAATCAAAGGATTATCAGAATCTAGAATAAAGGTGGATGCTTGGAAACAATAGGAAGAAAAGGAGAAGGTTCAGACTTAACAATGAATTCAATTCATCAATTTGGGATTGATCTTCAACAAAATATTAGTCAAATATTGGTCATTGTCCTTTATGATGAATGTTCTCAAACATCTTCTCCACTCTAACTGTACCATAATGCTCTTTTATTCTCTTTGGTATTTATCTTCTCATATCCATATTATCTCTTCTCCTTTATCATGACCCCATTACAACATTGAATAAAGTCCTCTTAATTTTTGTATACATGTGTTTTGAGTAGCGGAAAAGTAGAAGATAAGCAAGCTTATGGTAGTGCAATTTTTCATGGGTTGAATATAGTAAAATACTTACTTTTTAAACACTTGAGGGATTGAAAGTGAATGTTGTGAGGATCTATCATTCTTGATTTATTCTTTTCAACTGAAGTTTCTTTGCTTGTTGATTTGAGATATGAAGAAATGTTACCTCATTAATGCTTTGATCCCTTGAATTTCTGGTTGCTCTTCTTGTTTCATCGAGCCTTTTAGAGTTTTTAGCTTTTTAGTCTATGTCATTTTTCTTTATTTCCTAGCTTTGGTTTTATGTGTTTTACCCAGGAGTGCAAAAAGCTAAGTGTGGGAGAATTTAATAATCACATATTTTATACATTAATGAACCCTCATTTTTAGTCATTTACACTCTCCATATACTTAACTGATTAAGTCTGGTTATGTTTTGTAAGTTTGGACTTAAATTGGACTTAATTGATTTTTTCAACACTATTTTGGTTTTACATTGTTTCTATATTTCAGTCATATCTTGAGTTCTAGATGTCTTATAATTATATATCTTACCTTGTAGAAAATATAAGAAAGAGTTCTACAACTTTCATGAAGAGCTCTAGGTAAAATATGGACATCTAGTGGAGCTAAATGAGCTTGGAAGTCAAAACACGAGTTTTGTGACTGGAACCTAAACAATGTGCAGTAATCAGAGCATAACTCGGGCTATAGAAACTTCATGGGGCTGAAATTTGGATACTTGAAAGTTAAAACTCATATCTACAACTTTCATGAAGAACACAAAAGCTCAATCGGACAGCTTAGAGGTCATATTGGGTTTGGAAGTCAAAATAGAGGTGTTGAAACTAGGCCTGAACAAGCTGCAGTAATGGGGTCATATCTTAGGCTGTAGGACAAATTTTTAGATGATTTTGGTGGCATTGGAAAGTTGAGACAAAATGCTACAAATTTCATAAAGACCACGTTGCTTCATTCTGATAGCATCCATGAGATCAACACTAAATAATTTTGGAGACAAAAAATCTTAATAATTTTCCACTCACCAACTCACCATTTGGCATTTTCCACTCATCCACCTACTCCTCACCCACTCAATAATCAGCCCCCTTGTCATTTTGTATCTCTAATCCTCTATAAAAGGTTCCATTAGCTGATCGTATAGGAGACTTTGGTTTTAGGCTTGGTTATGAAAAATTATGTTAATGCTTGTATATTGTCTTCCTTTGTTGTAATTTTCTTTTGTTCTAATTTGAAGTTATGTTCATCTTTCTCTTCGACTCTCTTTCTTTCTTCTTGATTATGAGTACTTAATTTTTATTTTGCTTGGGTGAAAGAGTGAAGCTCTTAGTAATGAAATAAGGTAAGATTATTCTATTTCTTGTGCTTAAATGATATATTATAAAGTAGACATTATATGTGTTGTATTTTGTTTTCAATCAATTTAGAAACCTTCCTTGTATAATGGAGATCTTGATTTATTGTAGACAAGAGGATTGGCACAGTGAATGCTTGAGTTCACATACAATTGTTGGTAGATAATTGAAGGAATCATAATATGATTACATATATAATTGAACTTTGAATATTATATTTTTCGATTGGAACTTTCTTTATGTGTAGATTTCAATTGAGTTATTAGAGAAATAATCTTGCCTCTAATTTATTACCAAGAGTAGATCTCCTAACTCATGCAAATCATTTATTGATAACAATGTATTTTATTCATTTTATAATCCTCTCACTAGGCTTCTTAAGGTTCAATTTAGCTTAATTAAGTTGATTTTATCACATTTTATGAAATTAAGCTTAATTGGATCGTTGAAGAAATTATTGCTTGAATTATCATTAATTTGGGTGATTGCATTCTTAAGTAAAGTGGCCACAATTTGAGTTACAATTATCTGATTGATGTGATTCTGGCCTTGTTGGAAAGTTTAGATAAATCTCTAATAACTATTCACTTGATAGCAAGAGCCATATTGATAGCAATATATTTCATTCATTGTATAACTTTTTCACTTGACTTTTTCAGTAAACTGACTATAATTTGAGTTACAAATATCCTATGGATGTGATTTTGGTCTTGTTTTTAAGGTAAGATAAATTTCTACAACTTTCATGAAGGCCTCAAGACCAGGGACACAAGTTTGGATAATTCAAATTAGAATTGAAGCAAAATCTAGAGTTTTGAACCTGACAGCTTGACCTCTATGTACTCATTACGCTATATCTCGGGCTATAGGAGTTCAACAATTCTAAAATTTTGACAGTAGAAGGTTAAGACCCATATTTACAACTTTTATGATAACACAAAAGCTAGTTCAGATTTCTTGAAGGTGATATTGGGCTTGGAAGTTAGAATAGAGGTGCTAGAGTTGGGCCTGACCCATGAGCAATAATTGGGCCATATCTCGGGCTGTAGTTGTTGGATTTGGCTAAACTTAGTGTCTCTAGAAAGCTGAGACAATTTATTAGAACTTTCATGAAGACCACTTGATGGAATTCTAACGCATGCCATAAGCTAAGAGCAGAGACATTTCGAAGCCAAGAAAGTCCATAATTTCAGCTCATTCATCATCTATTTTGATTTTACTTCTCATCATCAAACAATTCCATTGTCTTCTTGCACTCCTTGAACTCTATAAAAGGAGGCAAAGGCTAATCATTTAAGAGTGTTAGCTTAGCTTAGAGTTTAGTTTATACTATTGTGTTAGTGTAGTTTTCTATTGTTCTTAATTGAAGTTATGTTCATCATCTTCTTCTTCTCTCTTTCTTTCTTCTTATCTATGAGTAACTAAATATTCATCTTGCTTGGGTAAAAGGATGAAGCTCTTAGTAATGAAATAAGGTTAGATTATTCTACTTCTTGTGTTTGGATGATATATTTGTATGTGATCTTTATATGTGTTGTATGTTGTTTTCGATTAATTTAAAAACTTTTCTTGTATAATGAATATCTTGATTCATTGTAGACAAGACGTTGACATAGTGGATGCTTGAGATCATTTACAAGTATTGGTAGATAATTATTGGAATCATAATATGATTACATGTATAATCTTAATTGAACTTTGAATGTTAAATCTTCCGATTGGAAGCTTCATTATGTATGATTTCAATTGAGTTATAAAAAAAAAATATTGTCTTTAATTTATTACCAAGAGTGGATCTTCTAACCCAAGTAAATCCTTTTCATTTGTGAACAACTTATATCATCTTTAGTATTGTGACAAATATTCTTCGTACCTTAAATAATTTTCTCTTCATCAATTCCCTGTGGATCGACCTCGGATTCTCGAGAATTTACTACTTGAAACAACCTGCACTTGGGTTTGAAACTTTTAATTCTCCCATCATTTATCATTTGTGAACAACTTTTATTACTTTTGGTGTGGTGACAAATCATTTTCTTACCTCAATTAATTTTTCTTCATCAATTCCCTGTGAATCGACCTCGGACTCCCGAGAATTTATTACTTGAGACAACCTGCACTTGGGTTTGCATCCTTTAGTCCGCATCAATCATCAAATTGGTCATCTCAACCAGTTGCCTTTCAATTTTTCCCGAGCACGCTTCTGCACTATTGGGTCCGATCATGTGTCAAAAGACTCTGCCTTCGGAACTGTTTGAATTGGTTGAGATTGTAAAATAGCCTAGTCACCAAGAATCGAAGCAGTTTGGGCAACCCATTTACTCTTCAAATTTTTAAGGTGTTTTTGAAGTTCTCGAGGAGTAAGTCTAGGAGCCATTGATTCTACCATCAAGAAACACGGTAAAAACAATTAGAAAAATGTTAAAAAATCCAATGTAAGAATGGAAAAACACTTGAGCAAACTTTTGGACAACTCGGCAAGATCATCTCTGAGCTTTATAAGTGTATCTAGAGCCAAGGATTTTTCAAAAATATCAATAAAAGCCCGATCCTCTAAGGATAAGCTCTGGTACTCCATACTCAAGATTGAAGAAGGCTCGCTACCCTAATAAATCGAAATTTTCTCCACTCCATATTTGTCCAAGTAGAATGCAAGGTCAGTTGGACGAGAACTAACCTAGAAGAAATTTTGCTTGAAGTTTTTTCACAATAAGTCAAAAGCGGAGAGAAGTTTTTTTCCTAGGATGACCATTTATTGATACCCAACCACCCTTTCTTGCACATTTACATTGAAAGAAGAAAAAGAATACTTTAATGCTCTATTCCCGACTAAGGAAGTTCACCAAAATTTGAAAAGCTTGAACATATGGCCAACTATTTGGGTGGAGCTACATAGGAGCTACGTTAAGCTTAGCCAAAATCAGACACTTAAAGTCGATAAAAGGCAGTCACATACCAAGTCAAATGACAAACGTGTCATACATATATACCTAACCCAGCCCCTTATTTGGTCCCGGAGACATATAAACTCTTTCTTCAAGCTTACACAGTCGACAAACAAATTGGGTCTCATCACCATTCACAGCCAGAACTATACATTTCCGCAACATAACCACACTTTCAGTCGAATTGTAGACTGAACGGTACTTCTGCACATCTGGATGTACCCATCTGAATATATCTCCCAATTTAAGAGTAGGCATTGTTCCCTAATTCGCCATACTCTGATCGGATAAGCCTCGCCAGACACTGTCAACACTTACACTTTGCCCATTAACAGTACATTCCATAAGCTCACTATTCCCAAAATCCCCAAACACTTCACTAAGTTCACTTGAACTTTCTAACAAAATACTCTTATCCCCAACCTATCGCCCGCAAAACTCAAGTGTCCGTGATGGAGATTCCCCCAACACCACCACAAAATCATCATCACTTCCTAAATTGGCAATCTCTCCCCAACCTTCCATACCCCAAACAAATTTTATGCAACAAAACTAGAAAAAATAGAAAAAAAAAAGAATAGAGCAATTAAGGTGTAACACCCCAAAATTTCTAATCTCTTAAATAGTAATTGACGAGTTAATGAATTTTCTTGTTTAGTAATTTACGTGCATTGTAAAATTATTTTGTTTATTCCGTCACAGATTTGATCGCTTTTTTGAGTGATTTACTCGTGTCGGAAAATAAAAATTTTTGGTCGGGAAAACTTTACGTAATTTAATTTTTACCATTAGGTAATTATTTTACGTAATCTGATTTGATATTTGTGCATTTTATAATTTTTGTGATTTTATGGATGATTTTGAAATTTTTTTCTTGTCTGTGGGCCCAGGTGGCCATACGTGGGCCCAGGTGAGTCCCACAAAGTGAAAAAATTTTCTACGCATAGAAAAATTTGACTTGTTTAGGACGGAGACAGTGATCTTACTAAACCCGAATCCAGGGAATGCAGTTTTAGAAAATTTTTCTTGTATTTATTTTATCTTGTATTTAATTATCGGATGATAAAAATACAAAAAATATTATTTGTAGGATACAAGAATAAATATTATCTTTGCGTAGTCAACAAAGAGAGCTTGACTTGATTTATACCCTTGGATGATAATACTTAGTTTGAATATTAACCATTGATTTAATCAAAGGTTAAGAAACAAACTTAATAAAGAAGCCTTGGATAATAACCATTGATTTAATCAATGGTGTGAGAATAAGCTTAGTTAGGAAGGCTTTGATATCAACCATAGATGTAATCAAAGGTATAGAATTGGTCTTGAAAAGTGACAAAGACCATTTATAACCATTGGATTTAGATTAAATCAAGGGTGGAGATTTAATCTTAAAAAGTAACAAAGACCATTTATGACCATTGGATGAAGAATTAATCAATGTTGGAGATTTGGTCTTCTAAAGTAGCAAAGACTAATTAGGACCCTTGGATTTAAAGTTTGAAGGAGTAATCTTAACCATTAATTTTGGAGACACATCCAATGACTAGAATTTAAAGGAGAAAAATCCAATGGCTTAGATTTAGTCTTCTAAAATTAAAAATCTACCTAAATCCTAACCATTGAATTAATCAATGGCTAGAAATGCTTCAAATGGTGGCAAATAATGAAGACAACTTTATTGAATGCATTATGAAGAGAAGGTGATGGTTTTGGAGTATTTAGAAGACAAAGAGAAAAGCTTTATGTCATTTTTTGCATGTCTTGGTCAAGTTAGACATCATGTAATGGCTTACTTTTGATTTTTTTGCACTCAAGAAGAATGCAAGAAGGGGGCACGGTTTTGGTCTGATTTTGAGAGCTTTGAAGACCATTATTAGCTATCTTGGTCATTATTGATCATTCTTGATCATCTTTGTCTCCTCCAAAAGCAAAAACTCATCAAACTTTTTCTCCACCTCTCCTCCAAGCAAGTTTTGGCCATGATCATCAAGAACACCCTCCATCACTCAAAAATTTCATCCAACTTGATTTTCTAAACCTAAACACCATTCTAAGAACATCTCTAGTTATGAGTTTTTCCAAAATCATTCATCTTGATCTTCAAATTCAAGCTTCAAGTTTCTATCAAAAATAAAAAATTTCATCTTTGTTCTTCAAAATACACCATTCGGTCATACTACCTAAAATCACCATCCAAGCTCTTTTAATTTCATCCAACCTTGGATCTTGAATCTCCATGATATTCTAAGCAACTTTCATGTTGGAGATTTTCTCTAAATCATTCATCTTCAACCTTGTTCTTCAAGCTAAAGATTGAAGCTTTAATGGTGAAATTTGGTACTCTTCACTTTTCTTTTGATTTTCAAGGTTCTAACCATGATTCTAATCCATGGTTTTCTTATTCAAGTCTTGTATATTAATTATTTGTGTGTTTTAATTTGTATTTGAGAAGCCCTTGGTGGTGAAGGACTTGGAAAAAGAAGCAAATCAAGAACCTTTGGAGGATCTTCAAGAGGTAAGAGGGAGATCCATCTCACCAACCAAGCTGTTACCCAAGTGGCTTCAGTACTCAAGAGGGGGGGTGAATTGAGTAATTAGAAATTTTTCGCAAAAGCCTTAAACAAATGAATTATACTAAATTTAAATAATAAAGGCGAGAATGAGATAAAGATAAGAAGAACAAATAAGAATTAAATTGCAAGAATAAATAAAGTGCATAAAGATAAAAGATTAAGGGTAGAAAAGCAGTGCACGATATTTATCCTGGTTCGACCACCAACCATTGTGGCCTACGTCCAGTCCCGAAACACATTCGAGATTTTTCACTATTCAACACAAGCTTAACAACAGTGCTTGCAACCTTTACACAACAGGGATACCTCACCCTATTTACTAGAGGATACCTCACCCCTTTGAAGGATACCTCACCTTCTTTACATCAAGGGATACCTCACCCTTTTACTAGAGGGATACCTCACCCTCACAAATTCACTAAGGGATACCTCACCCTTTTACGAAGGAGAGAATAGATGAAAAATAAACTCTCACTTAGAGCGAGATATTACAACTTGAAGTGCTAATGAGCTATCTAAAGGATATCTCAAGGTTTTGGCAAAGAGAGCACAAGAGAAAGAGAGAAAATAATGTAAAATTCGTTTTCAGCCAAGCAAAAAATAATTCAAGTGGTTGGGGGTTTTCAGAAGAGACCCAAGGTCTGTATTTATAGAGCAAAGAAAGCAACTAGCCGTTGGGTGCCAATTAAGAAACCATTAAAAGCAAATATGGCCGTTCCTGCCATTTTTGAACGTTTCGTGAAAACCATTTCGGAGAACGGTATTCGAATACCTTATGAGGTATTCGAATGCCTCTTGCCAAAACTCTCTTAAAAATATTGATTAAGTGGGTTATTCGAATACAGTTAAGGGTATTCGAATGCCTCATTTAAAAAGGTTCATTCTGATCTAGGTATTCGAATACCATATGGGGTATTCGAATGCCTCTGTTTTGGCACAAACAGAAATATCGGTTTGAAATAGGTTATTCGAATACCATAGATGGGTATTCGAATACCACTTTGAAAAACAAAACGTGTAAGCTTGAAAAACACTCTATTCGAATACCTATCGGGTATTCGAATACTCTGTTATAAAACCAGTTTTAAATGCTTTCAAATGACTAGAAGATGGTTGTTTAATTTTGGAAAAACAATTTTGAAAACATTTCTTTGCAATGCCAATTAATGAGATATCCAATGAGGCTTTTACAAGGATCCTAAGTCCTAAAGCTTATTCTTGAAGATCTTGGACTTGGTCTTCTCATCATCTTCATGTTTGTCTTCACGTTTGTTATCATCAAAACTATTGCTCATGATAGCTAGCCAATTACACAAGCATGGTGGTGAGAGATGGTATTTTATTTGATGGATGTGGAATCCATGTGAGGATTCATATCCATGGTCATGTAATTAATTTGTGGGTGTTTATGAGCTTTGATTAATTTTCTATGCTTGATATGCTTTGCATGATTTTATAGCTTTGATGATATGCTTGATATGCTATACATGCTTTTATGGCTTTGATGGTATGCTTATATTATTTATGATGAAATATATATGTATATGCCATGACTTGATGGTGGAAAGGAAATTGGTTTTTGGCTCCAATAGCCAAGGAAGAGCTACGGTTTTGATGCCCTTGATTAGGGTTCATGTTGAAAAATTTCAAGAACAAAAGAATTGATTTTTGAGTACTTAGAACATGGTGGATTTCGAACAAGACACCTCAAAATAGGTGTTTACAAATTAATATTTTCATGGAAGAATAAAATTGGATTGATTTGAAGAGTATGGAAAATAAACAAAGGAATTGTTTTTCAAGAGAACAAGAATACGATTTTTGAGGAATTTTTATTGATTTATTTTGTGTAAAAAGATCCTAAGTATTTTTCTAAACATGAGTTTTGAAATGAAACGGACGAACGTTGATTTGAAGGATTTGCAAAGAAAGTGAAAAAGGATTTGTAAAGAAAGTAAAAACGAATTTGAACAAATGGGTTTGGTTTTTATGACCATAAGACTTACGGTTTTGAAAACAAAATTTTAATGGTTTTGTTTGTGTAAAATCCTATCAACTTAGAAAGAAAGAATGTTTTCATGATTTCAATAGTCATGCCCTACGTTTTTGAAGGTTTGTAATGTCTTGATTTTATGAACAAGTTTCCAAAATGAAACAAAAGAGAATTTCAAAGTAATTTGATACAACAAATTTGGAAAAGGAATCAGGCGTTTATCACTGAGAAAATCAAGTTTTTGTAAACAAAAATGTTTTCAAACTTCAATTTATTTTGAAGAAGGTTGTGTTTAGAATTGATTTGGAAAAAAATGAAAAAAATATAATAATTTAACGTCTTATAACATATGAATCATTCTTTGGGATTTTGGAGAGTGATTTTGTGAAATATATTTTGGAAAGGTTTTCTTAAAAGAGAAAATGTGAAAAATGACATTGGAAACGATATTGAGTTTTTGAAAGTCCAAAATAATATTTGGAATATTGAGGTATATTTTACGTAGTTTTCAAAATGACGTTTGGAATATTAAAGAATGTTTTGCGTATTGGAAAAATAATGAAATTATGGTGAAAAACGTAAACGTGATTTTTAAGCTACACGATTTGAAAAATGTTTAAGTATTCCTACGTGACTTAAAAAAATGTTTTAATATTTCTACGTGAGTTGGTGTATGTTTAAATATTTTACGTGATTTGAAATATCGTTGAAAATCACTACGTGATTGAACAACAATGAGAATATTTTTACGTGATTGTGAAAATAACGAAAAATCATTATGTGATTTGAAAAGTGTTTTAAATATTTTGGAAATGAAAGAAAATGATTTACGTGACACGTGACGTAAAAGAAAGATTTTTAAGTTACGTAATTTTGAAACAGTGGAAAAATATTATGGGATTTGATAAACGTATATTTTTACGTGTTTAAGAAAAACGTTGAAAAATTAGTACGTGATTTAAAAGTGCAAATGAGAAGAGTTGCAAAGATTTTGAAAACGTAACAAAAGTGTTACGGTATTGTGAAAATATAACAAAAACGTTTTAGAATTTTGAAAACGTAACAGAAGTGTTACGATATTTGAAAACGTAACAAATACATTTTTTTTGAAATTGTGAAAACGTAACGGAAATGTTGCGCAATTTTGTAAAGACACGGCGAAAGTATTTTATAACTATGAAAATGTGATAACATGATTTTCATTGAAAATACAAGATATAATTACTTGTTGAAGCTTGTGATTGGTATTATACCCGTGATTGGTAATTGGTGCATTATACATGCATTGGAATGGTCCGATGAGGATTTGGATATGGCTGATTGCCTAGGAGAAACACACCTCTTGAGTGGGTGCGATATGCGTAGTGTAGGTCACTGGTTGACCTTGGGGGCATCGGGGTGCGGGTTGCCTACAATGGACAAAGTGAGTCGCTCTCATCAGAACCGTAGGTTAGACCGACGCGACACACCGATGATCCTCGACCGAGACACTATTCTTAATCAAGATCGATAAAGACCGTCGTGTATATGCTAGATGTGCAAAAATCAAAATGAGGATTATAGCACGTGGTCCGGGGCACGAGAATGTACCGATGATTCTTTTCGATCATTTCTCCGACCGAGTTTAGCTCCATGGAGTAGGAAATCGAGTCTTGTGTACATGCATAAATCTGAACATTTATATCGTGTGATATATATTAATTGAGGAATATTGGCTATGACAATTGTTTTGAATACTTGGATGATGGTGATGATAATCTTGTCAAGGCATTATCATAATTGTTGTTTATGATAATTGAATTGATATCCGATTGGATGATGATAGTTGATTAATGTTGATAGCATGATTTTAATATTGTATCGTGTAGTAACCATAATGATGATAGCATGATTGTAATTATGATAACTATATGATATTGTTGTTTGTGTTATCTCCGTCTTCGCCATGTTGGTACTAGTGTAGGTGATCTCACCTCTTTGTTATGTTGTTTTTGCTATGTCCGTATTATTAAAATTATACAAGTAGAAGGAACGAGTTGTCTTAGACATAGCGGGTGACAAATACCTCTACGTTTGGAGACAACATCGAGAATGACCTTGCCGACGACGGTGTTGAAATGGAAAAGATGTTTGAGGACAAGGAACAGGACATAGAACAAATGTCCGATGCTTCAAGATGGACATTCCGATGGACACTCACGAGATTGGGGACAACAATAAGGAGTGGACATTCATGACTTGTTGGGAGCAAAGTGTTGACAAGGAGTAGAGTTCGATGTATCAAGTTTGATACGGGAGAAGGAACAAGTATGTTAAGTTTTCATCGTTAGTGTTACACCGTGCTATTAAGTAGGGAAGTAATGGGTTTGCTCTTGTGGAAAAAGAAAGAACAAAAGAGTCCGTCAATTTATATTTCTCTTTAAATTGTGTGTCAATATTGAATAATGAGTAATTGAAATATGATTACCTAATATTTTCAAGTAAATTTACGTGTCAAGAAAGAAAGAAATTTTTAAAACCATATTTTTATAATTCAAACTTGTGTGAACTTTTTTCGATTATGAGTCGGGAGTCGGAAAATGTGATGCCCTAGAGAGGGTGTTACATTAGTTGGTATCGAGCTTAAGGTTTAAGTGTCGAGCACGGTTTGAGTCTTTTGGGGTTTGTGATTAGGTCTGTTTTGCTTGTGTTGTGTTCTCTGTGTGTTTGTTTTCCTTTTGTTTTCTCGAAAGGAAAACAAAATAAAATTGTATAAAATGGATATCGATCCATTTTAGTTTGATTTATTCGTTTCTGAAGAAAGGAAACAAAATAGGTTGTATAAAATGGATATCAGATCCATTTTATTTTGATTCGTTCATCGTTGAAGGAAGGACAATGACTCGTGATAGATGTACGCGTCTGGAAGCGAAAAACAATGGTGGTGATATGACTGCAACTTTGGAAGTAAAACAAAACTGTGGCTGAAGCAATTATACAGCAAACTCAGAAGATTGTTCAACAACAAGAATTAATAGCTGAAGCTAAGATTTTGTTAGAGTTGAATCAATCTCAGAATAAGAGACCTTGTAACGTTGGACCTTTTTGGTTACGAAAAAGGGGAAATCGTAAGGTCAAGCGATTCCAGCAGAAAACGTACTTGCAATCTCCAGGAAGCCAACAACAACAACAATCTCGTAGTAGATGTACGTGTATGGAAGCAGAACGTGATATAATAATGTGGTTACAGCTATAGAAACAATGCGAAGGACAACTGAAGTGACAAGTACAGCAGGAACAGAGGAATAACTTGGGATAGTTATACTTATGTGGAAGTGGAACATGTTACTAGTAATGCAGTTGCAGCTACAGGAGCAACGGGAGCAATGTGGAAAGACGACTGCATGAACAAAGGACCGTTGTTCAGTGGAAACTAGAAGTTGAAGTTCAGGATCTGATGAAAGAGAATCAGTCTTGGAATATAAGATTTTGTAATTTTGGAACCTGGTATTTTCTTAGGGATATTGGGAAAGTAATTGATTTCAATGGGAAATGAAATTACGACCATTGAGAAACCAGAACCTGTGAAGTGAAGTGGAAAGGGCACTTAATGAAAGATTGGATGTTCAAGGAAACACTTTGTTTTAAGTGTGGAAAGTTTGGACACATTTCCATAAATTGTATTCCATTGAAAATAGAATTTTCTGTTAGTAAAATCTCGGATAGTAGAGAGAATTGAGACGTTGAATGGAACGGGAATGTTCTGAACGAAGGATTTAAACAAGGGAGATTTTGTTATTGGAGCTAATCCTATAGACCATACTGAATATTTCTATGAATAACCTAATCTTTATGGCATATGATTGAGTAGATCAATTATATGTTAGAGTTATTCGTAAACCTCTGATTTGTTTACTTCTGTACCTATTCTTAGCCGATCGAGCTATTCAAATTATTCAAATTGTTGTTGCGGGTCAAATATTTGTGTGAGTTTGATCTATTTATCTCTTTCATAAATAGATGTGATCTTTGAAAATGGATTGGTTATTTTCCAACCATATCCTATGAGATTATCTCAGTAAAATGCAAGTATTCCAGAAAAACTCATATCAGGAAAAATCAAATTCTTATTGGATATGTCTAGTAACATATCAGATAATTTCGCTACCTTTTCTTTCTGAGCCTCCGTAATTTCCTTTCATGTATTGCAATTGTAAGACAGGAAAAGAAAGAAGGAATATATTGCAAGAAAGGATATTCCTATCTATAACCATGTCGTGAAGATCGAATGGTGCAACGGAAGCGTGGTGGATTCTTCGAAAGTTGAAACTATTTCTTCAATGAAAAAAAAATTCAAAAACAGTAACGGAAATTCATAGTACTGTGATGCGTTACATTAGTTGGTATGCAGACTGTTGGATTAAGAATTAGTTGGTTGAAAGGAGAATTCAGCTAGAGAGACATTTCCTGTTACAAGCAAAATCTAGAATATATATAGTGATATGAGAATAAGAAAATTTTAAGTAAGACATTACATTAGTTGAAAAATACATTAGTTGGAAATTATCTAAGAAAAACTATTCTAGGCATGAATGAAGATTGATAACCGTTGTATTGGTATCAGAAATATGGAAAATACTTTCTTTTTGGAGTAACATTCAACATCTTCAAGAACTAAGAATTTGAGATATCCATTTGAACTGGAGAAGTTGAACGTCAAGCAAAAAAAAGTTTTGTTGGCTAGAATAGTATGTAAAGACGTTAAGGAAGATGCAACATGAAGACTGCAGAAAAGCTAAAAGAGTAATGTTCACATCCTTAGATGTGAAATCACGTTCATCAAATTTCGAGGACGAAATTTCTTTTTAGAGGGGGAGTAATGTAACACCCCAAAATTTCTAATCTCTTAAATAGTAATTTGACGGCTAATGTAATTTTACTTGTTTAGTAATTTCGTATTTGTAAAATTATTTTGTTTATTCCACAACAGTATTTGATCGTTTTGAGTGATTTACTCGTGTCGGAAAATAAAAATTTTGGTAGGGGAAAACTTTACGTAATTTAATTTTTACCATTAGGTAATTATTTTACGTAATCTGATTTGATATTTGTGCATTTTATAATTTTTGTGATTTTATGGATGATTTTGAAATTTTTTTCTTGTCGTCAGGCCCGGTGTGGCCACACGTGGGCCCAGTGAGTCCCATTAAAGTGAAAAATTTTTCTACGATAGAAAAATTTGACTTGTTTAGACGGAGACAGGGATCTTACTAAACCCTGAATCCAGGAAACAGTTTTAGAAAATTTCTTGTATTGTATTTTATATCGTATTTAATTATCGGATGATAAAAATACAAAAAAATATTATTTGTAGGATACAAGAATAAATATTATCTTTGCGTAGTCAACAAAGAGAGCTTGACTTGATTTATACCCTTGGATGATAATACTTAGTTTGAATATTAACCATTGATTTAATCAAAGGTTAAGAAACAAACTTAATAAAAAGTTTGGATAATAACCATTGATTTAATCAATGGTGTGAGAATGCTTAGTTAGGAAGGCTTTGATATCAACCATAGATGTAATCAAAGGTATAGAATTGGTCTTGAAAAGTGACAAAGACCATTTATAACCATTGGATTTAGATTAAATCAAGGGTGGAGATTTAATCTTAAAAAGTAACAAAGACCATTTATGACCATTGGATGAAGAATTAATCAATGTTGGAGATTTGGTCTTCTAAAGTAGCAAAGACTAATTAGGACCCTTGGATTTAAAGTTTGAAGGAGTAATCTTAACCATTAATTTTGGAGACACATCCAATGACTAGAATTTAAAGGAGAAAAATCCAATGGCTTAGATTTAGTTTCTAAAATTAAAAATCTACCTAAATCCTAACCATTGAATTAATCAATGGCTAGAAATGCTTCAAATGGTGGCAAATAATGAAGACAACTTTATTGAATGCATTATGAAGAGAAGGTGATGGTTTTGGAGTATTTAGAAGCAAAAAAGACAATGCCTTTATGTCATTTTTGCATGTCTTGGTCAAGTTAGACATCATAATGGCTTACTTTTGATTTTTTTGCACTCAAGAAGAATGCAAGAAGGGGGGGGCACGGTTTTGGTCTGATTTTGAGAGCTTTGAAGACCATTATTAGCTATCTTGGTCATTATTGATCATTCTTGATCATCTTTGTCTCCTCCAAAAGCAAAAACTCATCAAACTTTTCTCTCCACCTCTCCTCCAAGCAAGTTTTGGCCATGATCATCAAGAACACCCTCCATCACTCAAAAATTTCATCCAACTTGATTTTCTAAACCTAAACACCATTCTAAGAACATCTCTAGTTATGAGTTTTTCCAAAATCATTCATCTTGATCTTCAAATTCAAGCTTCAAGTTTCTATCAAAAATAAAAAATTTCATCTTTGTTCTTCAAAATACACCATTCGGTCATACTACCTAAAATCACCATCCAAGCTCTTTTAATTTCATCCAACCTTGGATCTTGAATCTCCATGATATTCTAAGCAACTTTCATGTTGGAGATTTTCTAAATCATTCATCTTCAACCTTGTTCTTCAAGCTAAAGATTGAAGCTTTAATGGTGAAATTTGGTACTCTTCACTTTTCTTTTGATTTTCAAGGTTCTAACCATGATTCTAATCCATGGTTTTCTTATTCAAGTCTTGTATATTAATTATTTGTGTGTTTTAATTTGTATTTGAGAAGCCCTTGGTGGTGAAGGACTTGGAAAAAGAAGCAAATCAAGAACCTTTGGAGGATCTTCAAGAGGTAAGAGGGAGATCCATCTCACCAACCAAGCATGGTGGTGAGAGATGGTATTTTATTTGATGGATGTGGAATCCATGTGAGGATTCATATCCATGGTCATGTAATTAATTTGTGGGTGTTTATGAGCTTTGATTAATTTTCTATGCTTGATATGCTTTGCATGATTTTATAGCTTTGATGATATGCTTGATATGCTATACATGCTTTTATGGCTTTGATGGTATGCTTATATTATTTATGATGAAATATATATGTATATGCCATGACTTGATGGTGGAAAGGAAATTGGTTTTTGGCTCCAATAGCCAAGGAAGAGCTACGGTTTTGATGCCCTTGATTAGGGTTCATGTTGAAAAATTTCAAGAACAAAAGAATTGATTTTTGAGTACTTAGAACATGGTGGATTTGAACAAGACACCTCAAAAATAGGTGTTTACAAATTAATATTTTCATGGAAGAATAAAATTGGATTGATTTGAAGAGTATGGAAAATAAACAAAGGAATTGTTTTTCAAGAGAACAAGAATACGATTTTTGAGGAATTTTTATTGATTTATTTTGTGTAAAAAGATCCTAAGTATTTTTCTAAACATGAGTTTTGAAATGAAACGGACGAACGTTGATTTGAAGGATTTGCAAAGAAAGTGAAAAAGGATTTGTAAAGAAAGTAAAAACGAATTTGAACAAATGGGTTTGGTTTTTATGACCATAAGACTTACGGTTTTGAAAACAAAATTTTAATGGTTTTGTTTGTGTAAAATCCTATCAACTTAGAAAGAAAGAATGTTTTCATGATTTCATATACGCCATACGTTTTTGAAGGTTTGTAATGTCTTGATTTTATGAACAAGTTTCCAAAATGAAACAAAAGAGAATTTCAAAGTAATTTGATACAACAAATTTGGAAAAGGGAATCAGGCGCTTATCACTTGAGAAAATCAAGTTTTTGTAAACAAAATGTTTTCAAACTTCAATTTATTTTGAAGAAGGTTGTGTTTAGAATTGATTTGGAAAAAAATGAAAAAAATATAATAATTTAACGCCTTATAACATATGAATCATTCTTTGGGATTTTGGAGAGTGATTTTGTGAAATATATTTTGGAAAGGTTTTCTTAAAAGAGAAAATGTGAAAAATGACATTGGAAACGATATTGAGTTTTTGAAAGTCCAAAATAATATTTGGAATATTGAGGTATATTTTACGTAGTTTTCAAAATGACGTTTGGAATATTAAAGAATGTTTTGCGTATTGGAAAAATAATGAAATTATGGTGAAAAACGTAAACGTGATTTTTAAGCTACACGATTTGAAAAATGTTTAAGTATTCCTACGTGACTTAAAAAAATGTTTTAATATTTCTACGTGAGTTGGTGTATGTTTAAATATTTTACGTGATTTGAAATACCGTTGAAAATCACTACGTGATTGAACAACAACAGAATATTTTTACGTGATTGTGAAAATAACGAAAAATCATTATGTGATTTGAAAAGTGTTTTAAATATTTTGGAAATGAAAGAAAATGATTTACGTGACACGTGACGTAAAAGAAAGATTTTTAAGTTACGTAATTTTGAAACAGTGGAAAAATATTATGGGATTTGATAAACGTATATTTTTACGTGTTTAAGAAAAACGTTGAAAAATTAGTACGTGATTTAAAAGTGCAATGTAAGAGTAAAGATTTTGAAAACGTAATGAAGTGTTACGGTATTGTGAAAATATAACAAAACGCGTTTTAGAATTTTGAAAACGCGTAATGAAGTGTTACGATATTTGAAAACGTAACAAATACATTTTTTTGAAATTGTGAAAACGTAGCGGAAATGTTGCGCAATTTTGTAAAGACACGGCGAAAGTATTTTATAACTATGAAAATGTGATAACATGATTTCATGTTGAAAATACAAGATAATTACCGTTGAAGCTTGTGATTGGTATTATACCGTGATTGGTAATTGGTGCATTATACATGCATTGGAATGGTCCGATGAGGACCGGATATGGCTGATTGCCAGGAGAAACACACCTCTTGAGTGGGTGCGATATGCGTAGTGTAGGTCACCGGTTGACCTTGGGGGCATCGGGTGCGGGTTGCCTACAATGGGGAAGTGAGTCGCTTCATCAGAATAGGTTAGGTTAGACCGACGCGACACACCGATGATCCCGACCGAGACACTATTCTTAATCAAGATCTCGATAAAGACTGTCGTGTATATGCTAGATGTGCAAAAATCAAAATGAGGATTATAGCACGTGGTGCGGGGCATGAGGTACCGACATGATTCTTTTCGATCATTTCTCCGACCGAGTTTAGCTCCATGGAGTAGGAAATCGAGTATTGTGTACATGCATAAACTGAACATTTATATCTGTGTGATATATATTAATTGAGGAATATTGGCTATGACAATTGTTTTGAATACTTGGATGATGGTGATGATAATGCTGAAGGCATTATCATAATTGTTGTTTATGATAATTGAATTGATATCTGATTGGATGATGATAGTTGATTAATGTTGATAGCATGATTTTAATATTGTATCTGTGTAGTAACCATAATGATGATAGCATGATTGTAATTATGATAACTATATGATATTGTTGTTTGTGTTATCTCTGTGCTGCCATGTTGGTACTAGTGTAGGTGATCTCACCTCTTTGTTATGTTGTTTTTGCTATGTCTGTATTATTAAAATTATACAGTAGAAGGAACGAGTTGTCTTAGACATAGCGGGTGACAAATACCTCTACGTTTGGAGACAACATCAGAGAATGACCTTGCCGACAGTGTTGAAATGGAAAAGATGTTTGAGGACAAGGAACAGACATAGAACAAATGTCTGATGCTTCAAGATGGACATTCGATGGACACTGAGATTGGGGACAACAATAAGGAGTGGACATTCATGACTTGTTGGGGAGCAAAGTGTTGACAAGGAGTAGAGTTCGATGTATCAAGTTTGATACGGGAGAAGGAACAAGTATGTTAAGTTTTCATCGTTAGTGTTACACCGCTATTAAGTAGAGAACCAGTAATGGGTTTGCTACTTGTGGAAAAAGAAAGAACAAAAGAGTCTGTCAATTTATATTTCTCTTTAAATTGTGTGTCAATATTGAATAATGAGTAATTGAAATATGATTACCTAATATTTTCAGTAAATTTACGTGTCAGTAAAGAAAGAAATTTTTAAAACCATATTTTTATAATTCAAACTTGTGTGAACTTCTTTTCAGATTATGAGTCGGGAGTCGAAAAATGTGATGCCCTAGAGAGGGTGTTACATAAGGTACCTGATCAAACACGAGGAACTTCTCTAGAACTGTTGAACGTGATAGCACAAAGGAGTCCTTAGAGCATCAATGGTTTCTGGGTCTTGGAAGAGGAAGCAAAATGAAGAAAAAGAAAAGACAAGAAGAAGGGAATGAATAAAGGAAAAGATAAGAGAAGATGAAGGAGATGAGTCTGGAATGAATCTCTCTAAAGCCTTGGAAGTTTTAAAACTAAAATCAGATCCTAAACCGCTAAATATCTAATGGCTAAGTAAGTGGCATCCCAAAGAGCTTGCATTTTTAACTGTAGATTTGATCTAACCGCCAGATTTGAAAAGCCACATCCAATGGCTAAAAATGCAACTTGTAAAAGTTGTCAGGGCACATTTATGAGAATTGAAAGACGTGACGACTGCGCCTATAGAAACGCAATATGTGGCAAGCAGTGCGTTCTTCAACATGAGCATATATGCACAAGAAACAAAGCGTCTAATACAGAACAATTAAGGCTTGGTCTACTATAATAAGCTCAATCTATCTTCACAAATTGTCAAGCTAGGGGGCTATGAACCATTCAAGCCCACAATGTGTTTGGTCCATAATAAGCTCGACTTATCTTCACAAATGACAAAGTTGGGAGGCTATGAACCACACAAGCCCACAATGTCGCACGTGATAAGCATGATCGGTTTCTTTGCCCATGAATGCAACCATAATGGACCAACAACTTGCTATCAGGCCAGAGGACCATTGACAGGATGAGGCCTTGATGGCTAGGTGAAATGTGTGTCCAACATCTAAAATCCTTAACGGTCTTAAGGCAAGCAGGCGCCAAGAAATTAACTCTTAGAGCCCTACTTAAACCAGCTTGGTATCCAAAGCCAGACATATTTCGCTTTACCTCTAAAACAATTTAGCCTACTAGCCTCGCGCTTGAACTTGCCTATCTCTGTGCTAGCCTAGGTCCAAGGGAATCTTGGTTGTCACCTTCCCATAGGTTTCTGACCAACTTTCTAACCTTCCTTTGGCCCAGGTCTCGATACACTTTCTGGAACAAGTTTTATTAGTAAAATTGTATGAAAACTAGCCTATGAAATTTTTACTCCATTTTTACTCTCATACCAATCTGAGCATAAATGAAAGTTTTTCATCAAGTATGTATACAATCAAATCTGATTTTCTACCAATAACACATGAAAACAAACTAGTCGGAAAGATTCAAGCTCATTGTTGACATTTAATTCAACAGTTACTCCATGTTTTTGGTTTTTCAATCATGCGATTGAGCAATAAATCATGCATTTGTACATAGTTTGGCAATAAAATGGGCTATAGCATGAATTATTCCGATTTTATTGACCAAGTTCAAAGTGTGAACAGAAAAGACAAACATGAGAAAGGTATTGAGTAAGTACTGACAGTTGTGAAGCTGGCCTCCGAAGAGGTCAAGGTTCATGCTCCAAAGGAAAGGCTTCTTTGTTTTTAATTTCTGTGTTTACATGAATTTTGTTCATTTTTTTTCTAGGGTGATTCATAAGTTCAAGTGGTCAATGTAGCAAAAAGCAATTATACTCCAGTTGCTTAAATAAAGTTAAAAAGAAGATATATTATAATTTAATCGAAAATGGGGGCCACTTCGTGAAGTGGAACTTTCGGGCCCGTGAATGGTGATTATAGACAATGGTTGTGCCTTTTAGGAAATTTGGGTTCAAGTTGGGCTACAACAGACGTTTCGGATCGTCCCAAGCGAAAAGAAGGATAAGACCAGAACCGAAAGGTACTCATGGACACCCCCGTGTGTGTTCTAATCCATAAAACAGCCACGAAAAAGGACAAAAGAAACGGCGACGGTGCGTTACAATTCTGAGATTAAAATGAGCCCACGTGTGCAAAGTGATCTTCTCATGTTGGCTTTCATGTTTATCCTTTCTCCTAAGCACACACATAGACATCAATGATTCAATGTTGACTCTTCCCTCTAGTGCTCTAAGTCTGTAACCAAATTCGCCCTCAAATCTGATTCTAATTTCTACAAGACCCCCACAGAATGCAAGGGTGGAGTGGGATCTATCATTCATGGATATAATTTTCTCTACTTTTACAAGAAATTTATATTATAGCATATTTTATATTCATAGGTATGTCTTATAAAAGTGTCATTCACAGGATAAAAGATATATAAGAAAACACCATCAACGTATGGGAATTTTTTTTCTTTTATTTTATTTGAACAACGTATGGGACCTGTTGCTGTCTATTCTGCTTTATATCATTATTACAGGACAATGTCATGTATGCGCCAACCTGATAAACTGAGAGAGAGAAGGGACAAGACGTCGTTTTACTAACAAGCCAAAACAGCTGGTCGCCGCATCTTTATGCTTCTTATGTAATTTAGTCATTCTAGCTATCTATCCAGTTGGTATGACAGTGATATCGGTTGCAGCAAATTGCATGGAAAAAGAAAGAAAATCTAGGCTTGATAGCGAGAAATATATATATATATATATATATATATATATATATATTTAGACAAGTATAAGTTTTTTTTATTTATATTTATTTTTAACTATTATTACTTTCATCTAACCGATTACTTTTAAGATAATAATCTTAATCGTGAAAATAGATCTAACGATTAAAAATAAATATAAATCAGGTACACATGAGCCTGTAACTGATCCTCTCATATATATATATATATATACACCAAAGATAATATCAGTGAATTTTAGGCAGCCTGTAACTGTTGGCCTATAAACGGCTGTAATAAATCCCATCCATTCATATATATAAACTCAAATTAATCCATTTAATTATGATAATATAAATTAATAAAAAAATTTTATTAATTAAATTAACTTTATATTTGGTAAACGATTAATGGACTGATCTATATATCTATTGAATTAACTTTATATTTGCTTCTGCCAAAAGTTAGGACTTGTAATGAATTGCCGCATTTACCATTTTTAACAGAAAAATATTATGAGAAAGGAAATATTAACATATTTGCATATCAAACAAAATAAAACAGATATATATATATATATATATATATATATATATATATATATATATATATATATATATACACCAAAGATAATATCCGTGAATTTTAGGCAGCCTGTAACTGTTGGCCTATAAACGGCTGTAATAAATCCCATCCATTCATATATATAAACTCAAATTAATCCATTTAATTATGATAATATAAATTAATAAAAAAATTTTATTAATTAAATTATCTTTATATTTGGTAAACGATTAATGGACTGATTTAGATATCTATTGAATTAACTTTATATTTACTTCTGCCAAAAGTCAGGACTTGTAATGAATTGCCGCATTTACCATTTTTAACAGAAAAATATTATGAGAAAGGAAATATTAACATATTTGCATACCAAACAAAATAAAACAGATATGCACATTTGAAACTTCCCCAAGATGAATCTGATTCGCATTTATATAGATGTGACAAAATAGTGCAATCCGTCTTGACCTGTCTCAACATATCAAAATACAGGGTGTGATGAGTTGACTTATTTTGATAAATGAATTAAAAAAATTAATCATTTTGTTTTAGAATGAGTTAATGAATTAGTTCGTATAAAAGATAAAATAAGAGAAATTAGATAGATTAACATATTAATTCACTTAACTGGCATAAAAAAGGCGTATAAAAAAATAAAAGTATTATAATTTTTTTAAAAAAATAGGAAAAACTACAATTTCCTTAATTCATACTGATTTCATTCGTACATAACATACAAATATATATTCTTCTTTATTATTCCACCAAATACCACGACATACGCGCATCGCAGTTCACATAATTAGGTGTTCTTGCAAAGTTAGAAGTATGAAATGTTCCAATTATTAGAAGATCCGAGAATATAATATAATTATATACATCTAGAAAAAAGTTTATATTTACCTTTTTTCTTCTTGACTTTTTAGTAGTAGCTGTTTCACTTGGATTAGCAACTTGACTTGATAGGCTGTAGCCGTGACCCGTGTACATGTTGGCTGTAGCATACATTTAAAAGAAAAAAAAAATATGACCCGACGGGCTAATCCGTATTTGACCCATTTTAGATTTGAAACATGAAACTCAATCCATTATTTTTGTGCGGGTTGATAGACTGACCCAAACGAATCAGACCCATTTTACCAGTTTTACAACGATTAGGATAGGAGTTGAGGTTTGGGACGGGCAACAGGGTTCAGCACAAAATGCGAGTGGGGAAATTTCATTCTTCTCCAGGCATATATTCAACATTTACACTACACAACAATCAACTTACCCCAGCCATGGTTTTCAATAGGGAGAGAGAGCATATTAAGAGCGAAAAACGGAAAGGGAAATCCCTTAAAATAAAGGTAAGTTAACAGATTAAATAGGCTACGGACAGTAAATTCTTTTTCAATAATTTCTTAACAAATGTGATCCATCCGTTAATATCCCAAAATAAATTATATATTGTTTAAAATCAGTTGATCATATTCTGATGCATGGTTAGTTTAGTTAGATTTAGATTTTGAAAATTTTGTTGCAATTTTCCAGGCCCATTCCGAAGGTTTGCAATCTATGCCTACTATGGGTTCTCAGTAATTGATGTCCAGAAATAAGATCCTTAGTAATTGAGGAGAATAGCCCATGGGCTAATAATACTATTGAAGTTGGCGTTGTTGTTGTGTTTTTTTTTTAACCAAAAAATATAAAATAGCTTGGTTAGTCTTCAGCTTGGGTTATATATAATATTTGATTTTAAAAATTTAACGTTAAAAGCATTAATAATAGAATAATTAGATCTATAAAAAAATAATTTTAAATTATATTATAAGAATATTATAATTTTTTAACTATATATTAAAATTGGTTTTGTTGTATAAATAGTAAAAATAAATCTTACTACGCATAATTGATTTTTTTTTTCTTAACGAAAAAGCTAGGTCCAGGCCACTATGACAAGAAGCCTGCAAAATAATTTTCTACATGATTTTGGTTTAGTTTTTAGTATTTTGAAATACTAGTGAGTACCCACTGTAATGCACAAGTTTTTATAAATTTAGCTGCAATATGAAAAAGTATATATTAAAAAGGAAATGTGTGAAAGATTGTGTAATTAAATTTTGAGGTTAATCAGAGTTAATTTGTATTTTTAATCATATTAAGTATGTTTTAATGTCGGATTGATTAGCAGAAGATATGAAAAAATATAAAAATGGTAAAACAAGATTTTTGATCAATCTTAAGATTTATTTTTAAACTTGATGAAAATTAAGAAACTTGATTTGAAGAAATCTAAATATTCTTAATAGTATACTATACATAATCCCATTGAAAAAAAAAATCGTGCTTGTCAGACACAACTTCGTATAAAAATAGAGAGCCACAACTTGTTATAATTATTGTTAATTTTACACAAATTCAATAATTTTTTCTGACTTGCACTAATCTAGTAATTTTTTTTTTCTTTACATTAGTTGGGTAAATCGATCGTTGCACATGTATGCATGTGCGTTTATTCAGTTTTGTTAATTTTAAATTTTTTTATTTATTTTGTCAATTTGCATGAGATAAAATTTAAATGATATATATATATGCTCTTCTTTTTTAATGATCTGTCAATTTTGCATGATTTTTTTTTCAACTACATTTGGACTGTAGGTACAAGGAATTACGAAGCATTATATGAAAAAAAAAAAACTAAAGAAATCCAATTCCTGTACTTCAAATTTAACCTACAACATTAATTTTATTTTTTGTATATGTATATTCAAAATATTTATATTTATATAAACATATTAATATAAATAATAATAAAATTAATTAAATTTACAATACAATTTCTCAATTTATTATATATTTTAAAAATCTTATTATATTAATTTAACAAACATGTACACCACTTATTTAAGAGACTATTGCATCACATGTGTCATTAGATTTACATTGGTGGATTCTTCAGTTTGTTTTCTTGCAAATATTGTTAGTGTCTTGGTGACTAAAGTCAGAGCATTATTACCATCCTTCCAAAAATAGTTAGAGAATAATACTTCATCTTCTTATTTAATGGAACATCCACCTTTTGTTGATTTTTGTTAATGGTAAGTGCATGTGATGTGTTTCTCTACATTTCAATAGGAAGTTATTGATCGAGTTTCTCAATATTGATGTCATGTTGTATTTAAATTAAAATAATGTACTTTTAATTCAAGTATGATATATAAATTTTTTTAGGTTATTATTATTTTTAGTATATATTTATTTATTTTCATTTGAAATTGAATATAGAAAATGTTTTTTTGCATAATAAACTTATATTTTTAATTGTATTTTAATCTATCATTATTGAAAAGCATTTTAATGAAATTAAGTTTTATTTTATTATATTTGTATTATTTTATAATTTTTTACTTTTAATATTATCTTGTGTATCCCACTGGTGCAAACTCTAATTTCAAAATTATTTAAACAAATTATAAATATTTATTCATTTTAATTGAGAATAATACCACAAAAAATTTTACAAGATAAAATTATGGAATTAATGTCCTTATTATGAATATTAATTCTAATTGTTTACAAAAATATTGATATAGGATTGATATTGGGTAGCATTTAAATTAAATAAATAAAGTCAATTTAAATTTTTTTATAGTGATGATTGAAAATCAGTATTATAAAATTAATTTAGAATTTAGAATATATATAAAAATTGCTAACCACCACACCTTCGTGTAGAGGTTAACAATATTTATATTGTTTTGGACAAAAAGATTAAAAGCTTTTATTGATATCTAAATTTGTTTATAAATTTTTCATTTTTTTTAATTGATCAAATGTCATTGTGTTTCCAACTTCATTCTAAAAACAAAACAAAAAAAAAAAGGAAGAAAAAAAATTCAAAAATAACGAAAAAAGGTAAAGAATAAAAGCCCAAATTTGGATCCAACTCAATTTGTCCCATAACCCGGCATCTAAACCCAGCCCAATCTTAAAAGTTTATAACAAAAAAAAACCAAAAGAGAAAAATGTTGTAGTCCATCACGTTGAAGTTCACGTTAATTTGCACTTTTTGGGCGGTGCTGCAGGAAAAGAAAGTGTGGCAGAGCAGGAGTTACAGAGTTTCATCATATTTGTGATACCAATTGAAGTCATTTAGAAGCACCGAACAAGGGGAGGGGCTGGAATTTTTTTTGGGTTTAAACCTCTAGTAGAGAGCATCATTAAAAAAGAAAACTAAGCATCTTATCAACCATTCTTCAACCTTAAACATCATCAATCCACCACCGTTCAACCATCAACTCACCCCATCTCTAAGAGTGTGTTTGAAATGTAAAATAATAAAAAATAATTTAATTTATAAATCAAATTTAATTAAATTTTATGTTTAGAATATTTAAAAATGAGAAATGATTTGATTTTTAAAATCTCATAGATTTCATTTTTTTTTATTTTAGAAATTTTATCAATTTTAATAGGATTTGTTAAGATTTAATTTGATTTGAAATAAATAGACTATTTTATCCTTAATAACTACTTCTACCAACCTTTCATAAGGGTTAAAATGTAAAATAATAAAATCAAATCAAATCAATTCTCATTTTAATGAATTTCAAATACAAAATTTGATTTCTAAATCAATTAAAAAATCAATTTATGATTCAATTAAGGGTAGAATGCTCATTTTTTTAATCTAAAAATTGTTCAAAACAAAATCACAAAAACATACAAATACATACACCAATGGTAAGCTACATTAAAGATATTGCGCCAAGTAAGTTGATTGGAAGATCAAGATTTAAATTGCATCAATAGCATTGAGATGATTATCTAAGATGAGAAGGTATGCTCATTATTCTAATATATGATATAATATTGGCTTTAAGAAATAATTTATTCAAATTCATGTTTATATTGACATCTCTTATATGTAGGGTAATCGACATGGAAGTAAATTTCTCATGAATCTTGATAATGATGTGGCACATGATTTTAGAAGCAAATATTATTTGATCAATATTTAATTTTATTATGTATTTGTTTTTGTGTTGGATGAACTCATATTTTTCAAATGATTTTAGGCTACCTATTAGAGAAGATGTAAAAATTTACCAGATGAATATTAAAATAAATTGCTATATTGATGATTCTGAAAGAAAGACAATTGATAAAATCATAATATTAAATGTTATAAATCTCATTGATTTAGCTCACTTACAAAATCAAATGTGTTTCTTTTCTTTCTAAAAAAATATTTGCTTATCATTCCTTAATTAAATCACGTAGGAAGGTATTCGTGTTTGTTTTCCTACAATAATAGAACTACCTATTGATCATGAATGGTACTATCTCAATTGCTCAATATGCTCTAAGAAGGTTGATGGGGTCATCTTTTGTTCGTATAAGTGTGAAAAGATTTGTCAAACTGACATTAGGAAGATTCTTTTATCCAAGCTTAATATACCAAAATCATTCACATACTAGCATATTTTATATTATATTAGTTTCAGGCATAAAAATGTCACTTTTGTTTCACCACCATTTCGCGTAATCTCCACCCAAATGTCAGCAGCACCAGCGACAGTAAAAGTTTGTTGGACCTGCTGTTCTTGCCGACAAGGTTTCATTCTAAGTAGAACCAATAACTCTAGCAGACCCAGTCGAGGACATACAAATAAAGAAAAGTAATTAATCTAAATCTAAACTACCAAAGCAATAACATAGGGGTTTGAAAATCAGGGAATCCTTCTTCACTTCTTACTTCATACTAATGATATACAATCTTACAACAACATCAATGCTTAGTTAGTTTAGCTTGAGAACGTCGATTTGTCAAAAGCCCATGTCTAGGTCAATCAACCTTGGTGCCATTTACCTAATCACTATGGTTCTTATGGTTGCATGAGGACTAGTGTAAACTCGCTAATGAGCGATCTATTCTGTTTTTTAATGTTGGCTAAAAGGTATATTTCTATCAGCGAATCAACTCATCCAAGCCAATTGAACTCGTCGAACATGCATCAACCATACCATGTCCATCTCCACAAATCCATGTTTAGTTCATTTGCATCAATTAAGATCATGCAATTGTTGATAAAACAAAAGCAAACATTAAGCATAAAATGGAAGAACAAAGCTAAACATCAATAGAAACTCAAATTCATACATAAACATTAATAATCATATAAAGATCCAAAGTATTTCCTAAATAACTTCTAATCAATTAAACACGAATTTTGAGCAAAACAAAGTGCTCAAAAAATAGAGGAGAAGAAGAAAACTCGGGAGAAGATGAATCTCTATTGATGAGATCCTTGAAACTTGAATCCTTTTCTTGGAAGAGAACCTTCAACCTAAAGCCTCCCTAGGCCTCCAATGAAAAACTGAAATGAAGCAAAAGCCGTAGCTCCTCTAAAACCTAAAACTATCTGGAGCTCTCCAAACTCTTTACAAAATCTAATAAAATCTATTTATGAAAGAAAAGAGGCACGCCGCGACATTTTTTTACGGCGCGTATCAAGTTAGGTTAGACGCCGCGGCATTGATTTTAATCCTATGTTCAATATTTCGTAGCCTCGACTTTGGATGCAGGGATCTCCACGCGCGGCATTGAACAAGACACGTCGCGCATTATTTTGAAAGTGATATTGTTATTTTATCTAAATGTATGTTTCTCACTTTTTGGAGCCCTTCCTATGATGAGAAAACACCAAATCAAGTAACACATATAAATTCACTTAATCACATATCAAATATGCACAAATTGCTCAAATACATACTGGAAAGGTATCAGAATTAAATATAACAAATATAAGTATAAAACCTTCTAAATATGCATGAATACAAGGATTTTAGCACTCTTTATAGCTCAGATATAGGGCACAAATAATTACACTTTGTGTAGTTATCACACCCCCAAACTTAACCTTTTGCTAGTCCTTGAGCAAAACAAAGTATGATCAAGTAAACCTTCTAAACAATTTAAATATAACATTAAAAGACTTTCAAGTTTCAATCTTTAATATTTTTTTCAATTAAATAAACTTTTACTAGTATGTAATGATTATTTCAATCCATAAAAAGTATGTAAATGCCCCTAAACTAGTTTCACACATATATAATCCTTCACATGCCAACAATCTAGCTTCCTTCAATGCAATCCACATTAACCACGAACATGCAAGATAAACTTCTGCAATTCAATTCATACACATCCAGGATAAATTTATAAACATACATATAAATGAATCATCAAATTCACAAAATTGAATCTAAACTCTCTCTCCACTAATGTAAACCACACACAACTGAGGATCAAGAGGGTCTTTAAAGCTTGTAATGTTAGGCCATGGTATTGGGTAACAGAAAAGAAGGGAAAGGATACACAACCAACATCGAGAAACATGAACATACTATTTCAAGACTTGAGATCAAGTGAAACTAGCAGGGTATTTTTCAGTGAAGATCACAACTTGCCAGAACCATGCAATGCTTTTCATTTTTAAGCTATTTTCTTTCTTTTTCATGCTTTGCTTTTCTCTCTTTTCATTTTCTTTCTTTCTTTACTTTTACAAAGCACTTTTTTCTTTCTTTCTTTTGATCGCATTTAGTTCCTTCAGGCTCATTTTTTCTCAAACATATATACCCTTAATCACTGAACTCACTTCAAGAAATAACACCTCATGTACTCAACAAACAATGAAGGGTAGGAAGAAAATGCACTGTTTTCACATGCATTGGAACGGTTAACAGGTTAACGATGGCAATGGTTTGAAAAACAAATAAGGCCAAACAATTAACAGGCTTCAAAGGGGACCTAAAGATATAATCATTCAGGGTAAGCTTTTTAAGGCTCAATCGGTCCAAAGAATGCCCTAATCATTTCCTTAGTCATGCACAATCTAGGATTTCGCCTCAATAGAGTTTAAAAACAATTTCTAGGATAATCGAAACTCTACACGTACATCTATAAGCTTTCTCTAAACATGCACTCATCTCATATTCAAAATTACACTTGCATCTAAGCAGAATGTAAACCATACATCAAAAACAACTAAACTGTTTCACATACTTCAAATCACATAAGGTTTCACTCACAAAGGAGCAAATAGCAACCTTTCATATCATGAAAAACCAAAACACACCAGCAATCTTGTAAAAATTGAAACTTCTTTTGAACCCCGCAGTAATAACCAAAACAAATAGAAACTCATAGAAACATGTTGGCTATCACAACTGCATCTTTAAAAGTATCATTACATGCATTCATAATACATCATATTCATCTCAAGCATGTAAAGATACTCCCCAAACTTAAGTGAGACAAAGTCCGCACTTTCCAAAATGGGTCTTGAGTCTAAAAATAGATTAAAAAAATAAGAGAGCTAAATAATAAAAACAATTATATTAACAAAAGAATGAAAAAGAAAAAAAAATGAAGAAGAAAAATGAATAGAAACAAAATATGAACAAAACTGATATTCACGTCGCGGCATTAAAAGACACGCCATGGCGGCGTAAACCTCGTGATATTCTGCAGAAAAAATTCACCGGCGCCGCGGCATTGATTAGACACGCCGCGGCATGAGAAGCCAGACTGCTAAATTTAGCAGCAAACCCAGTTTTGCTGCTGAAATTGGTTCAAAGTGGCCTCCAGCAGCAGCAAAACATGTCCAAAAAGCTATTTTACAAAATGTACAACTAAAAATTATATAAAAACACAAAAACATACTTACTAACCTATATTTAACTTATAACTAAACAAAAACATATAAACTAACTAAAATCAAAACAATCAAACATACTAATATATAAAAGAATTAAAACTAACCAAACTACAAAATCAAACATATTAAACTAACAAAAACTCAAAATCAAATATACTAACCTATTTATAAGCTAAAAACCTAACTAATGCATAAAAACTAATTAACTTACTAAACTCTAACATACTAACAAATTTAAAACTCTAAACTAAACTAACTAACATACTAAATCATAAATACTAACTACAAGAATACAAAAATTAAATTTACTAACATATTTATAAGACTTTAAACTAAAGAAAAGCATAAAAACTAACTAAAACTACAAAAACTAACATACTAACATATTTATAAATTAAAACTTACTAATCGACATGGAAGTAAATTTCTTACATAATATTTAACAAAAATAATAAAACCCGGGTTCCCTCCCAATGTGGCCTCGAGTTATAGTCTTGGCAGGACTTTTACAAGGCAAATCGCCGAAATGCACTTCAGTATGCATTTCCTTGGAGTACGGCCGGTTTGTTCTCAAAAGTGATAGATTGGATGGTAGCCTTCCTCCGCCTGAATAGAGGTTCTCCATTGGGGGTTCTCGAGCTCCCACAAAAGCCTCAAATGATAAAGTTCATCCTCCAGTTATTGTTCCTATAATTACAAAGAATGAAGACTGAAATTAACATAGATTATTTACAACTTGAATTAGAACTAACCAAACTCATTGTTGATATTAGTAATATGGAATTCAAGACAAGCAATGCTAAGGAATAAGGCTAAAGACTTTGGAAATACACCATTGTTTTAAGAATTGCGCCAAAAACTTGTTAGACCATTTGTGTTCAAGTGCATCTGCGGGTCGTTCAAGTAATACAGATACGAAGTAAAAGTTCGTTCCCACGAGGACAATGTTTCCATTACTAAGTAGCAACCAATAGCTCAGCTAGATTCTAGTCAAGGACATATCAAATAAAGAAAAGCAATTAATCTAAATCTAAACTACCAAAGCAATAGCATAGGGGTTTGGAAATCTAAGGAATCCTTCTTCACTTCCTACTTCATACTAATGATATGCAATCCTTACAAGTAACATCAATGCTTAGTTAGTTTAGCTTGAGAATCTGATTTAGTCAAAAGCCTATGTCTAGGTCAATCAACCCTGGTGCCATTTACCTAATACACTATGGTTCTTATGGTTGCATGAGGATTAGTGTAAACTCCACTAATGAACGATCTATTCTCAAACACACGCTAATACATGGCTAAAAGGTATATTTCTATCCAGTTAGCGAATCAACTCATCCAAGCCAATCGAACTCGTCGAACATGCATCAACCATACCATGTCCATCTCCACAAATCCCTATGTCTAGTTCATTTGCATCAATTAAGATCATGCAATTGTTGATCAAAGAAGCAAACATTAAGCATAGGCATGGAAGAACAAAGCTAAACATCAATAGAAACTCAAATTCATACATAAACATCAATAATCATATAAAGATCCAAAGTATTTCCCTAAATACGACTTCTAATCAATTGAACATGAATTTACAGAGCAAAACAAAGGGCTCAAAAGATAGAGGAGAAGAAGAAAACTCGGGAGAAATAAGGATGCCATTGATGAGATCCTTGAATCTTGAATCCTCTTCCTTAAGGAAAGAACCTTCAACCTAGCCTCCCTAGGCCTCCAATGAATATTAAATGAAGCACAAAGCCGTAGCTCCTCTAAAACCTAAAACTATCTACGGAGCTCTCCAAACTCTTTACAAAATCTAATAAAATCTATTTATAGACTCAGCAAAACAGAGGCACGCCGCAGCATTGATTTTCCCACGCCGCGGCGCGTATCAAGTTAGGTGATTGGACGCCGCGGCATTGATTTTCGCCGCGGCGTTCAATATTTCGTAGCCTCGACTTTGGATGCGGGGATCTCCACGTCGCGGCATTGAACAAGACACGTTAATTATCCGCCGAAATGCTTGATTTTGCTTTCTCTTCCAATTTCGACTCAATTGCTCCACATATCATCTTATTTGGAGCCCTTCTTATGATAGAGAAAACACCAAATCAGTAACACATATAAATTCACTTAATCACATATCAAATATGTACAAATTGCTCAAATACATACTGGAAAGGTATCAGAATTAAATATAACAAATATAAGCATAAAACCTTCTAAATATGCATGAATACAAGGACTTTAGCACTCTTTATAGCTCAGATACAGGACACAAATAATTACACTTTGTGTAGTTATCATCGTTGTAGTTGATCATGAAGTAAACTAACTCCCTCGTAAAAAATGCAGCTTAATTTAGAGATATGAATAAATATTTTCCTTATTTTTTATATAAAAAGGGGAATAATTGTTTGAAAAAAAATAAAGAAAATAATATAATAATAATATAAATAAAGAATAAATGTTTCCATTCATGAATATTAATTCTAATTGATTAAAAATATAAATATTAAAATTAAATAATAAGTATTCCATTAATGAAGAATATTATTTATTGATTAAAATTTAATTGATTATAATTAATTAAAAAATTGATTGATTAAGAAATAATTGTCCCCATTAAAGAAGATTGATTAATTCCGATTGAATAAAAGTTAATTTAGAAGAAATCGGAAAAAATTTAGAATTTAATTAAAAGTAAAATTAAATAAGAAGATCCCAAATGAATCATGATAATTATGAAATTAAGACCATAAAAATATAATAATTTATTAAAATTAGTTTTAAATATTTTGTTGCATTGTCTTTCTAATTATATCGAGATACGAATGTAAGTAAAATAATTTAACAAAATGTGCTTTGACCCTTCTTTTTAATAAAGAATAAAAAATATCGAGAAAAAAAGTATAATCTAATAAAATCAATTTAGAATATATTAGAGTTAGAGTCCCATTAATATTGTCACCAAAAAGTTTCTATTAATTTGACATTGAGTTAATTTTGGAGAAAACAATAATTATTTCTTAAAAATTTGAGTGGGCAACACAACATGTGTTAATACGAGAAATTATATATATATATATATATATATATATAGTGAGAGAAATATTTATTGTAAGAGGTGAGATGAGTAAATTTTGACTATTGAATCTTTTATGAATGGTTAAGATTATAATATAAATAGATGTAACTTTTTTAGTTAGTCACGTTAACTTTTAATAACTTTTAATCTTGACAATTCATATATGTTTGTATAATCAAGATTTACTTTCACAATAAAAACCATTTCATAATAAAACTCATCTATATATATATATATATATATATATATATATATATATATATATATATATATATATAAATACATGTGACTTTTTAAGTGGTCACATGATCTTTAAGTAACTTTTAATTTTGACAATTCATGAGAAAATTTTTAGCATGATGGATAGAGAAGCAAATGAATTTTGTTTGTGGCACAAGAGACTTGAGCATTTGAACTACAATAGTCTCAAGTTGCTCTCTCAAAAGAATATGGTATATAGGCTGCCAAAATTTGAAGAAAATCTTGTGAGTGTGAAGGATGTATGCTTGGCAAGCACCACCTCTAACTATATCCAAAGGAAGGAGTATGGAGAGCCAGAGAAGTGTTGGAATTGGTACACATCGATGTGTGTGGTCCTATGAATACCTTGTCTCATGATCAAAACAGGTACTTTATTTTGTTTATTGATGACTTGATATGCATGGCATTAGTATATTTATGAGACAAAAATCTAGAGTATTTGTGATTTTTAAGAAATTTAAAGCACTTGTTGAGAAACAAAGTGGTAGGTTTATAAAGACTTTGAGAAGTAATAGTGGGAAGTAGTACACCTCTAATGAATTTGATAAATTTTGTGAAGAAGAAGGTGTGGAGAGACAACTGACTGTTGGTTGTACACCTCAACAAGGTATATTCGAAAAGAAGAATCAAACTATGATAGAGATGGTCAAATCCATGTTTGAGAAAGAAATGCCTAAAACATTTTGGCCTGAGGCTGTTAATACAACTATATATTTGCTTAATATATGTCCAACAAGAGTTGTGTGGAATATGACTCCATTTGAAGGTTGGAGTGGAAGAAAGCTTTCAGTGAAGCACCTTAAAACTTTTTGGTGTGTTTGCTATGCTCAAGTTTTCAAAGAGAAGAAGACAAAGTTTGAAGAAACAAGTGAGAAATGTATTTTTATTGGCTTTATTTCACATAATGATAACAATATATTTTATTCATTTTATAATCCTCTCATTAGGTTTTTTAAGGTTCAATTTGACTTAATTAAGTTAATTTTGTCACATTTTATGAAATTAAGCTTAATTAGATCATTGAAGAAATTACTGCTTAAATTATCATTAACTTGGGTGATTGCATTCTTAAGTAAAGTGACTACAATTTGAGTTGTAATTATCTGATTAATGTGATTCTGGTCTTGTTGAAAAGTTAAGATAATTCTCTAATAACTATTCACTTGATAGCAAGAGTCACATTAATAGCAATATATTTAATTCATTGTATAATATTCTAACTTAGTTTTTTTAGTAAACTGACTATAATTTGAGTTACAAATATCCGATGGATGTGATTTTAGTCTTGTTTTAAAGTTAAGACAAATTTCTACAACTTTCATGAAGGGCTCAAGACTGAAAACATACGTTTGGATAACTCAAATTGGAGTTGAAGCAAAATCTAAAGTTTTGAACCTGACAGCTTGACCTCTATGCACTCATTAGACTATATCTCAGGTTATAGGAGTTCAAAAATTCTGAAATTTTAAAAGTGGAAGGTTAAGACCCATATCTTCAACTTTCATGAAGAACACAAAATTCAGTTCGGATTCCTTGAAGGTGATATTGGGCTTGGAAGTCAGAACAGAGGAGCTAAAGTTGGGCCTGACTCATGAGCAGTAATTTGGTCATATCTCGGGCTGTAGGAGGTAGATTTAGCTAAACTCAGTGTCTATGGAAAGCTAAAACAATTTCCTAGAACTTTCATGAAGACCACCTGGCTAGCAAATGACACATGCCATGAGTTCATAAGTGAAACATTTCAGAGACAAGAATCCACCCATTCAACATCATCAAACAACTATTTTGGCATTTTGTTCTCACCATCCATCATCTCCTTTGGCATTTTGTACTCTTCTAACTCTATAAAAGGAGGCAAGGGCTGATCATTTGAGGGTGTTAGCTTAGAGTTTACTTTGATGTTTATATGTTAATTGTTTCCTTTGTGTAGTTTTCTATTGTTCTTAATTGAAGTTATGTTCATCATCTTCTTCTTCTTTCTTTCTTTCTTTCTTTTTAATTCATGAGTAACTAATTTTCAGTTTGCTTGAGTGAAAGGGTGAAACTCTTGGTAATATATTGAGGTTAGATTAATTTCCTTCTTATGCTTAAATGATATATTTTTATGTGATTTTTATATGTGTTATATGTTGTTTCCGATCAATTTAGAAACTCTTCTTGTATAACGAA
This sequence comes from Ormosia emarginata, assembly GCA_029884605.1. NCBI lineage: Eukaryota > Viridiplantae > Streptophyta > Magnoliopsida > Fabales > Fabaceae > Ormosia > Ormosia emarginata. The sequence goes on from JAQQTP010000064.1 coordinate 10,076,550, forward strand.
TATCTTGATTCATTGTAGACAAGACGTTGGCACAGTGGATGCTTGAAATCATTTACAAGTATTGGTAAATAATTAATGGAACCATAATATGATTACATATATAATCTTAATTGAACTTTGAATGCTGAATCTTTCGATTGGAAGCTTCATTATGTATGATTTCAATTGAGTTATAAAAAGAAATAATCTTATCTTTAATTTATTACCAAGAGTGAATATCCTAACCCAAGTGAATTCTCTTCATCTTTGAACAACTTTTATCACATTTAGTATTGTGACAAATCTGCTCCTTACCTGAAATAATTTTTCTTCATTAATTCCCTATGGATCGACTTCGGACTCTCGAGAATATACTACTTAAAACAACTTGCACTTGGGTTTGAAACTTTTAATTATCCCATCACATGGCTATAGACTTTACAACTTGAAGATCAAGAAAGTGATCATTAGCTGGGATGTTGTATTTGATGAGAAGTTTTCTTGGAATTGGCAAGAAGAGAAGGTTGAGGAGAAAGCAGTCCTAACTCCAATTTTGCAGCAATGTCTAGTAGTTAAAAATGAGTAATTATTCCCTTCTACACCTTAATTTTCCATCCCCATCAAGTGCTTCACCTATACCAAGCTCTAACTCATCATCTCCAAGCTCTACTCCAACAAAAATGATGAGCTTGAGTGATATATATGTTAGGTGCAATTATTGTATGGTGGAACCAAAACATTTTGAAGAAGTAGACAAAGAATATGCTTGGAGGAAGGCTATGTAAAAAGAAATTGATGCAATTGAAAAGAATAAGACATGACAGTTGGTTGAGAAGCCAAATGACGAAGAAGCTAGTGGTGTGACATGGGTGTACAAAGTGAAACACAATCCAGATGGTTCAGTCCAAAGAACCAAACCCAATTTGGTGGTAAAAGGCTATGCACAACAACCATGTATTGACTACAATGAGACTTTTGCTCTTGTAACTCGTTTGGACACAATTAGAGAAACTATTGCATTGACAACTCAAAAAGGTTGTAATTTGTACCAACTTGATGTGAAATCAACATTTTTCAATGGAGAATTGAAAGAAGAGGTCTATGTATAGCAACCTCAAGGCTTTGTGATTAAAGGCTAATAAGAGAAGGTGTATAGGCTGAAGAAAGCTCTTTATGGGCTATAACAAGCCCCTAGAGCATGGTACAACGAGATTGATAGCTACTTCATTGAGCAAGAGTTCCAAAGAAGCAAAACTAAGCCTACATTGTATGTCAAGTATTAAGGTATGATTGGTATTCTTATTGTTGCACTTTATGTTGATGATTTGGTGTATACGGATAACAATAAAAGAATGATTGAAGATTTCAAAATGGAGATTATGAGAAAATATAATATGAGTGATCTTGGGTTGTTACATTATTTTCTTAGTATTGAAGATTATTAAGATGAACATAGAGTTTTTATTTGTCAAAAGAAATATGTTGAAAATATCTTGAACAAGTTTAGCATGCTTAGCTGCAAACCTATTGATACTCCTTTGGTGGTGAATGAAAAATCTAAAAAGGAAGTTGATGGAAGATTGGTAGACGCAAGTGTGTATAGAAGCTTGATTGGAAGCTTGTTTTATCTCACGACTTCAAGACCTGATTTGATGTTTACTGCTAGTTTATTCTCTAGATTCATAAGTAAACTAAGTCCTTTACATCTTGGGACAACAAAAAGTGTGCTAAGGCATGTCATGGCACTATAGAGTATGGAATAAGATTTGCGAAAAATTTAGAGTTAAAATTAAAATGCTTTCGTGATAGGGATTGGGTTGGAAATATTGATGATATATATGAAGAGTACTCAGGTTATGAATTTTCTCTTGGGTCTGGTGTAGTTTCTTAGTGTTCAAAAAAACAAGAAACAATGGCAAAATCTTCAACTGAAGCAAAGTATTTAGTAGCTGATTTGACAACACAATAAGCAATTTGATTGAAAAGAATTATGGAAGATGTTGGAAAGAAGCAAGAGGAAGGTGTTCAACTTCATTGTGACAATAAATCAACTATTATTTCTTTGGCAAAGAATCCAGTTTATCATAACCGGAGTAGGCACATTACTTTCATTAAAGAAGTAATTGAAGAATGAGAAGTACACCCAGTTTTTTGTTGTTCATATGAGCAACTAGCCTATATTTTCACCAAAGCACTTCCAAGAGCTAGCAAGATTCTAGCAACTTAGAGAAGCATTGGGAGTTAAGGAACATTAGGGGGAGTATGTTAATAAGTAATATGTTGTCATTAATGATTTAATGTTAGATTTAAGTAGAGTTAAAAGCAATTATTTTGACTAGAGTAGACGAATGTAATTCTTACTTCCTAGTTATCTAAAAGTCGCTTATGTAATCTAAGAGTCACTTACTAGTTTATAAATTGATGTGTATGTGCTGCAACATTCAAGAGATGATAAACATAAAAATAGTCAGTCCATATACTCTTTTCCTACTCTAAATTTCTACATAATTTTACAGTAACATAAGCTTATCATATCTCATAATATTTTGAGTGATTTAATTAAAATAGAATCCCGCCAACACGTGAGATATACCTCGAAGGAGAAGGAATAAGAATATAGCACCAAGGCACTAGAGGAGAATTGGTGCTTCAATAGATGTCCATGGATTCTTGGAGAATAAGGTTTTCTAACTTGAAAGTTGCAGTCGAAACCACCCCAAAAGAAAGTCTTTCCATCTAGCATTTTGCAAAACAATTCTTTCCTTATCTGTTTTAGCATATTTGAATTGGTTGGGGAAAAAAATAAACAAACCCCTAATTAAGTTGGGGATTTCTACTTCTTTTTCTACTTTTTCGCTTGAGTCCATTCTCTGGCAAGAATACCTACTTGAAAAATGCAAAACCCCTATCAAATAGTCAAATATATATAGGCTACATTAAAGTGCCTCTACCTAGCTAAACGAATGAAAGAGAGAATGGAGAATAAAAAAATAGTGTGAGATGTCAGAGAAGTGATGTGGACAAGTATTCCAAATGTTAAAATTCAATTCAAAGAAATGCTGATGTAGTCATTATCAGAGTGGAAAATATCTTACACCTTGCCATTAGTCTCAATAATATTTTTTGAGCTGATGATTATTAGTTTATGTATAATGAAAGAAAATATTGACTTATATATCTGACGAAACACGTATTAAATGATACATTATAAAAATTTTGTTATACTTTAGTTACTTAATTAAGAATCTTTCATACTATACTAAATAACATAAACGTTTCTTTTATGAACTTAATACAATTATACCAGAATGGGAGATGTTTTTAATACTCCTAATTAATTTTAAAGCATGAATGCTCTACTTTAATAACCATTAATTTTGTTTAAAAAATAATTAAAAAATATTAATGCCTGAGATTTTATACCTATAATCTTGATAACAGATAATCTCTAATTCAGTGAATAATTACAAATTTAATTTCTAAAATATTTTAAATTTACAAAATAAACCCTATAAGTTACTGTTCCTCCACTCTCTAACTCAGTTCCCTGAGGCATGGAGGACAGACCCCTCCATCACTTAAACCCTGTACACCAACATAACCCTCTTCCTCACCATCCCCAACTACATGGTGACCTCATGGCTACCAATCGCACCCTCGGCCTCACCTGGATCTACGTCTGCGTAAATACAAGACAAAAAGAATGATGTATATGCTTGATAGATGTACTTTATAGATGACAATTGCATCACAAAAGAATATTGATCATATTACATAAATGTGCTTAAAGAGATATATGTAACATTCATCATATAATATATCCAATAATATTTTATATGAGTTATAAATGAATTAATATTGGATATGTCTATGAAAGTCTTGTATGCATGTTAGACTAACTAGAGTTATACATTTATGAATCATGCATATGAAGATATTGAGTTATGAATTTGGACTAACTATGTTTGGTTAAGTGAGCAATACTTTGTAGGATAGTCCAAGTACCAAGAGTGAGCATTACAACAAGAAAGTAAAAAGATCACAATTATGCTCAACTCAAGAAGGATGAAAATAATAAATATGTTCCAAGCTTGTGCAAGACATGAAGAGAAGAAAATTTCGGAAGCTTGGATTATATCAAGAAGCTAAAGGATTGAAAGTGCAAAGATTAAGTCCCAAGGTTCTTCAAGAATAGCTTATAGGACTTAGATCTCGTGTAAAGGTAAAAAAGAATCACACTAAGCTCAAAACATGTTTTAACATCTTTAAAAAGTGTTTTCTAAAAAGTTTAAATGCCCAACAAAGTGTTTTTGGAAAGTAGTCTTGGTGGTAGGCCAAACCATTGAAAAATAGCCAAGTTTGTGTTTTGCAAAACTGACCTTTGGTTACTCTTTTGATCATATCTTTCAAAATACTTTGAGTTTTGCTTTGAAACTTATTTCATATGAAAATAGACTCAAAGATCTTTCTAATGAGTGGTCATTTGCTTAAAACGGATAGGAAACAAAGAAATTATGATTGTTTAAAGTTAGTTTTCAAAACCAGAGTGTCCTAACCGATTAGGGACTTTCCCTAACTGATTATTCACTCTACCAGAAGCCATTTTCACGTTTCTGAAATGTCTTAACCGATTAGGAACTTGTCCTAACCGATTAGGATGATAAAAAGGAGCTTTTTTCATGTTTTAAATGGCCTCCTAACCGATTAGGAAGATTTCCTAACCGGTTAGAACATGTTTTTAAGTGAAATGCAATTTGGCTATCAAAATGGCCTAACCGATTAGGGTAACTCCCTAACCGGTTAATATGTGTTTTAAATGATCGTGAAAGGCACTTTAAAGTGGCCTAACCGATTAGGCCAAATGTCTAACCGGTTATTTGATAAGTCAGAAGGCTTTTCCTAAAAGGCCTAACCGATTAGGACAATGTCCTAACCGATTAGTTGCAAACCAGAAACGCTCCAAACGTCATAAAAACGACTAGTTTTCTTAATTAATCATTTCCAAACTTTACCCAATGACACTAAATATTAGTGGGCTATAAATACAAGTGTTTGGGCATCAAAGAAATGTTGGAGAACATTCTGAAAATTACCCTTGAGTATTGAAAACAAATTTCATCATCTTTTTCTCCAAATCTTTGTTTTGAGCTAAGTGTGTAAATCCTTTATACCCATAAGCTTCAAGTTGTATTATCTATTCTTCAAGAGAGTTTCTATCTTCTACACTTTGTGTAATATATAAAGAGAGGGTGAGGTATCCCTTGAGGGTGAGGCATCCCTCAAAAGTTGTAAAGGGTGAGGTATCCCTATTTGAGGCTCAAGCACAAGGGTGAGGTATCCCAAGGTGTGTTGAGTGCTTTCATTTGTAAAGGTTATCAAGCACCTATTGAAGCTTGAAGATAGTGGAAAATCTCTAGCAATTGCTTGAGGACTGGACGTAGATCACAAGTGGATTGGTGATCGAACCAGGATAAACTATTGTGTTTGATCTTCTAAACTCTATCTCTTTACATTTGCACCTTAATTATATATGCTTGAGTTGAACTTGATATTTAGCTTATTTGCTTGATTTATCCTATATCTCAAGTTGCAGTTGAGTAGTCTATAATAGTTGTACATTTATTGTACATATTCCGCTGCATTTATTTATTGAGTGATTTAAAATGCATAATTTATCAAAGTTGCATTAAAACTAGTCATCACCCAATTCAACCCCCCTCCCCTTTTGGGTAATGGTTGCCATGACTAACAACGTGGTCCCCTTCTACCCACGCCCTAAGATCACCTCCATCAGGATCGTGCGAACGGCGGTTAGTCCGGTGGCGAGCTCAGATTTGGGCCAATGGTGGTGCGTGGACGAAGGCGGCTGCAAGATGCTTAACAAGTCGAATTTGCGTAGATGGAGGTCACGGGTCCGATGGCTAGGTCGCTGTGTGCGACTTCTTGTTTGCTCAGATCTGGTTGGTTTTGGTGAATGGAGCGACGCGGGGTTGAATGATAGGACTGAGGCACTGCTGCACGGATCCAGGGTCAAGCTAGGTCGATCTGGCTCTGCGACGTCATGAGCAACAGGTTGGATGGTTTCTGCACAAGTCGCGGTTTCAACGACTTGCTTGGTCGCGAATCGGTTCCAATCTGGACTCAACAAGTTGTTGGGTCGCGGATCGACGGAGCACATCTGGACTGGGTGAATCTTCGATGCAGTGAAATGAACTCGTCACCAATGTCGTTTCCAATGGTAAAACTCAACAGTAAACTTTTTGAAAAAACAAAAAATTCAATAAGAAGAAAAGTTTAAAGACTTATGATGAAAATAAGAAAAATATAATGTTTAAATAATAAATAATTATATTTTAAAAAAACTTATTTATTACTTATTATTCTAAATAATTTTAATAAAAATATTGATGTTCAAATCTTCATCTTCATTAAATGCTTTGTTTGTTTGAAAGAAAATGGGAAAGAGAAAAGGGGGAGAGAGAGAAAATAGTGAGAATATGTGATTTTCTCTTGTTTGGTATAGCAAAGAAAACAGGAGAGATAGAAAACTTTGAAGTGGGACCCACCCAAAATATTTTCTCTCCTCAGGTGAGGAGAAAATAGAGAGATTGTGTGATATTAATATCAAATTACCTAATTACCCCTACATTCAGATCTGAGAAATTGTATTTCCCCTTTCCCCATTCGTTCCCTTGATACCATGTCCCTGTTCTTTCCTCCCATTCAGCCATGGACACCATCGACGGTGAGATCCAGCTGCAGGTCAAATCCAGGCGCCTACACGCAGAGGTCGTCACCGCCGCGCCGCTCGCCGTCTCACGTCCGACCCGCATTCCTCCTAAAGACCACAAAAGTCTCATGTTCGAGCCGCACCGCCTCGCAAATAGCCGCAGCCGCACTCGCTCTCGTATCGCATCGATCGCACCGCATTCCCGCTCCGCGTCGCATCGCAAGCGTCACCTAGTGAGGCGTGTGGAATGGGGAAAAGGAACGTTGGGGGGGGGGAGAAGGAAACGTTGGGGGCTCTGCATTTGACGTTTTAGTTTTTTTTATATTAAAATATATTTAACAAAATTTGATATAAATATTATATAATTATAAATAATAAATCAAAAAAATTTATTAAATAAATAATTTTAAATCAAATTTTTATAATTTAGTGTTAATAAATTAAAATTTTGTAATTAATATTTACTATAAAATTATTTTTTAAAAAATTTATAATAAAATGTTTATAAATTAAAATAAAATTAACTTTTGTTTGTAATTAATTAATTATGATAAAGATATATATGTTATTTTATATAATTATATTTTTTTATTTCTCATTTTATATAATTATAAAATGTATTTATTACTTAATATAATTTAAAAAATGTTTAATTAAAAAAATAAAAAATATAATTATATATTTATATTTTATTATACATTTTAAGAATAAATATGTCATTCTATATAATTATATATTATATTCTCTTATTTTTTTATTCAACTCTCATTTTTTTATCCAAACAATAAAAAAATATAATTTTCTCTTTATTTTTTCTCTTCTCATTTTCTCTCTTCTCATTTTCTCTCCTCACCCAAACAAAGCATAAGTACATTGTAATTGTAAACGTTGCCGAACTTACAAGTTATAACAAACTAAACTAAAAGATTAATCTCTCTAATTTCAAGGACAACAAATAGCAAATGAAATAAAGCCAACATGGCATGCTCCTTTCGTCACTTTTCGTACTTGTTCTTATCACTCTGCTTTAACTTTAAGGGTACAAATACAACGGATGGTATGATAGGAAGATCCATTCCAACTTACGAAACATTCGTGTCTGCTTCTTGTCTTGTACAATTCTTAAGCCTAAGTGAACATTTTTTTTAAGGTCATAAAAAGTATTCTTAAATTCTTTGAACGGACTAATTCTTGTGTTGACTTGATTTTAGGAGTGGTCATGGGTTTAATTTGATCTAATGACCGACTAACCCAACTTGAACTAATCTATAAAATATGGATTGGTTGATAATTTGATTGATTTTGGTTCAACTCAAACTAACTTATCCTCAGTCAATTCACATATTAGATTTTGTTTTTTTTTTCAATTGATCAAACTTAAATCAACCCAATCACCTTAATTTTTTTTTTCGGAAAAGAAAATTCTAATTTCCACGAAAGCCTTATGAAACTGATGTGGTTACTTGATAAAATATGATGGGTGTCAGCAATTACTTCTAAAATCATTTTTTTTTTTCTTTTAACCCATGTATCCGTATACATGAGTAAGTTTCGAACCCCAAAGCAAGTAATTGGTTGAGCAGAGAGATAACCTTTTTCATTCCTATATATAAATCCAAGGGAGAACTTGATAAACACCTTCCTTTAAAGTATATTGATGAAAATACAAAATAAAATAATCTATATATATTTAAGGAATCTCAATAAACCGTGCTTTATTTGCAAATATAGTTAGCACTCACTCCACTTGCCTCCATATTTGCATATAATTAAATTTAAGTCTTGAAGCATCCACTATACCCTGGAATTTTGCAGTTCTAATTCTGCTTTTGGATTGAAATCACATACATCTTTGAGAAACAAAGGAGAAATTATAATTGAATCAAAGGAGAAAATATACTATGTTAGAGTAACAATAAATACATCAGGAAGATATTCACTATTAATTTTATGTTCTTGAATAACAATAAATATATGTTTCAAAAAGATATTAACCACTAATTTTAAACATTTTGGCATAAATTCTACATCAAAGACATATATATACTAACATGAATCAACGAATTAGGCCATCATTTGGTGAAACTCATTGAAATCAAGGACCCCGTTGTGATCTATATCAAAGGCGTTAATCATGGCCACGCACTCGTCGTAGGACTTGTCATCTCCAAGGCGGTGCAACATCCTCTGCAACCCTTTTGGGGTTATACAGCCATTCCCTTCTTTCTCCCACACAAACATCTCAAAAGCGTTCCTGAGATCCTCATCATCATCATCCTCCCTACCTTCCCTCTTCATCAGCTTCGTGAAATCCTTGAAGTCCAACAAGTTGTCCCCATCGGAATCGAGGTCATGGATCACCCCTTGAGCCTCCTCATGTGACATGTGCTCTCCAATGGACCCAAAATATGACCTTAGCTCATAGGCAGAGATTTTCCCATCTTCGTCCCCATCAAAGTGACGGAAAACCTCCATGAGGCCATCCTCTACACTACTATTCTTGGGGCTGATACATGGTGACTTGGGACAAGGAGATCTAGGAGAGCTCAACGTTGAGTTGGAGGATCTTGATTTTCGGCGATGAAGACTAAGCCTGAAACTTTTGTTAGAGAACCACTTGGATGGTTTGAGAATTCTCTCGGTGGCCATATCAAGATCGAATTTGGAAAACCAATTTCCTATCTTAACACATAATATTTAGTGTCAGAGTTGAAGTAGCCTTTAGATATATAATATAATATAATATACACAAGAGAGAAATGAAAGGATTGAGATCTATATTCGGTATAAGGAAACGATAGCTTTTGATGTCAATAAAGATTACGTAACTGTTTTGGTGGGAAGGAAAGTGCATGGTAGTTTCCTTTGGGTCCCAAGAAAGTGATGGAACAATGTCTTGATAAAAAACCGTACATTTAGTGTTCGGTGCATTGCTAAAACCGTACTTTATATTAAATTAAACATGAGTAATTTTTGTTCTTTTTCTAAAAAGGCTTACACACTTCTCAATTCTCGCATATTCCTGTCTAATCAATTGGATAGTAACTTAATTTTACAGTAGCATCGAGAAAAATTCTTACGTTCTCTCAGAGAAAAAACTTTCCTTCAAGAAGATGAGTTATTGGTTGAAAAAAAGTAAAAGAGAGAAAATGAGAGAGGGAAAAGAATGAATAGTTATAATAGAAATTTCTTTCTCCATAGAATACAAAATAATGTTTCCTAATAATTGTCCGTATATTGCACGTATATTTTTTTAAAATTTAAATAAAATATAAATAAATATCTATTAAGATAAAAATATTTAAAATTATAAAAAAATATTATTTAATCAAAAAATGTAAATTAAATATTAAATATTAAATTTAAAAAAATTGCATAATTATTTAAAATAAAATTTTGAATTTGAAATTAAAAAATTAAGAATGATACACATTATTCTTAGAAGAAGAGTAACTCTTAAGCCACTTTCATAAAAATATACTCTAATTTATTATATAAAAATTAATTAATTTTAATGTAACAACTTTTAAATAGTTTAGATTATACACGTGGTGCACATAATTTGTAAAATTTTCCTAGTCGACAATTCTTATGTTGAAATATATATATATATATATATATATATATATATATATATATATACACACACAAGCATTTTTCAACCGTACCACATGGGTAATTAGTAAACCTTTGAAATATTAAAATAAAGTAAAAAATATGATATATTTAATAAAAAATTTAAGACTTAAATATATTTTTAGTCCCCATAAATATGTCACATTTTAGTTTTAGTTCCTATAATTTTTTTTTTATTTAAGTCCAAGTTTTTCTAAAATTGTTGAATCCAATCTCTATTGGTAGTGAAGGTATATTAAGTGATGATGTGACACAATGGTTCGGCTCACTTGTGTCATGTGGCACACTCATCTTATATGGCATCCAATGTAGCTGGTGGGACTCACTTGTGACTTAAATGGTATCATATGAGAAGCACATGACCCCAAATTGGATAACCTCCATTGTCTTCCTTGATTTCTCCCATTTCTCCTATTTCCAAGCCCAATGGTTGTAGAGGCAACAGAGCACCACCATGGCTGCCACATCTCATGCAGAGACATCAGCTTCGATTCTTCTTTGCAAAGGAGAGTATGTGAGTGCAGAGATACAATGGTGGTTATCAAATTAGGTATGAAGAAGAATCTTGAAAGATGGTTTTGGCGATGTCCAAACTAAAAAGTGAGTTGCTTTTTCAAGTTTAATGGCATCAATAATAGGGTTTTTAATTGTAACTTAATGGTAGTTGATTTTTCATTTGTTTGCAGAAGGAGGGCTCATGCGATTTCTTTGAATGGGTAGATGAGGCAATGCTCGAGACCAAAGTTGCTCAGCCTTCCTATATTGTTGATGCAGTGGACGAGAAGTTCATGCGAAGAATTGGAAAGCTAAAGAGGAAAATTGGCAAGGAGAGAAGTAAAGTCACCCTACTATTGTATCTGTTTTTTTTTCATTGGCAATGACATTTGTCATGTCTTTGTACTGTGTTGTGAAATGTCATTACCAAGGTTAAGAAATGTTTAGGATTGTGGGCTGTGTGGGTACTTTAATGGGTAGTTCCACTAGGGTGGATGAGCTGTGTTTGGAAGCTTGTAACTGATTACTTTTTGTCAAAGAAAAATGCACCTTTGAGCTTGTAACTTGTTACATTTTGGGAATGAAAAATAGAGCTTCTGTTTTGAAGTTGAATTGGTATAGTGTACTTCTTGTGACATTGATATTAGTTTGCACAAATTCCTATTTGAAGTAATGTTAACTAACATGAACAAAAGGAGACAAGTGCAGCAACTTATGCATCTAAAATTGACTAATAAAGCAATCTTATAAAACAAGTACATTTCATAAAGCACTCTTGTAAAAAAAAGCAATGTTATAAAACAAAGCACTGAAATGAATAACTATAAAGATGTGACAAAAGTAAGAAAAGTAAGTAAATGAAGAACCAACCAAGTTTATATTGACTGCATAGTGGATAAGTAAATGTAGAAAAGTAACAAAAGCAGGAGAATGGATAAATAAATGAAGCACTATTGAAGTGAGTTGAAATGGATGTACTTATTATTACTGATATAAAGGATCAATACATTAAGAAATTTCATAAAAGTGTGCCTAAATACATCAAATCATATACACCAGTGCAACTTATACTAACAAAAGCATCATAAACCGAAAAATATATTGCAGTGGTACATAAGTTATCCACAAAAGTTTCCTATACATTGCACACTGCCATTTATATACTTAATACTTAAGTTAACCACAAGAGAAAAATTCAAAAAACAAAGATTGTTCTCACATCATTCAATTATAGATCACAATCTAAAAGCAGATAATAGAGCCCATAGCTTTCCACCACAAATGTTAACAGACTTTTCCAACATTTTACCATTAACACAATCTTCCTCCCGTGAATGAAGGAAAGTGCATGGTAGTTTCCTATGGGTCTCAAGAAAGTGATGGAGCAATGTCTTGATAAAAAACCGTACATTTTGTGTTCGGTGCATTGCTAAAACCGTACTTTAAATTAAACATGAGTAATTTTTTTTTTTTAAAAAAAAAGCTTACATACTTCTCAATTCTCACATATTCCTATCTATTCAATTGGATATATAGTAAATTAATTTTACACTAGCAACTAGAAAAATTCTTATATCCTTCTAAAAAAAAATTTTCTTTTAAAAAACCTGAGCCATTGGTTGAAAAAAGTAAAGAAGAGAGAATAAGAGAGAAAAAAAAAAGAATGGTTATGATATTTTACGGAAAAAGAAATTTCTTCTTATAAAAGAATGTCTTTAGCAACTTACCGTGCATTATTGCATGTATTTTTTAAATTTAGATAAAATATAAATAAAATAATTAAAAAAATATTAAAATTAAAAAAAATATACATAATTTATTCAAAAAATGTAAATTAAAATATAAAAAATATTAAATTATAAAAAATAATTTTATAATTAATTAAAATGATAATTTGAATTTAAATTTTTTAAAAAATTAAAAATAACACGTATTATTTTTCGGGAGAGAGAAATTCTTAAGCCGCTCTCATAAAAAATACTTAATTTTGTATATAAAAATATTCAATTTATTGTATAGGAGTTAATTAATTTTACTGTAACAATTTTAAATAGTTTAGATTATATACATAATGCACATATATATATATATATATATATATATATATATATATATATATAGGAGTATCTAGTAAGTAGAGTCAACATGCAAATTTGCGGGTTTCGACTCAACCTAACCCATAAAATGATAGTTGGATTGGCTTTGTGGGTTAGGTTGGGTTAAAAAATGTTTCAACTAGATCGGGTAGTGGGTTAGACGTGTTTCTACCCGTACAAACCTGACCTACTTACATGTTTTATTAAGTAAAAAGTCGTTTAGATGATAAAAAGTATATGAAAAAAATAGATAATGAAGTTAATGATTATGTCAATACATATGACATGCATGATGACACTGACTTCGATTAGTTAGACTAATTTGTTGTTTGAGTTATGACTAGTTTAGTTTAGTTTATTATAGACTTAGTAAAACTTGTTATTTGCTAATTTGTTATGTACTTGTTAATTTACGGTGTTTAGTTTATTTGAGATTGAGACTTATTATATTTGAGTAAGGTCGGTTGAGACTTATGATGTTAATATGTTAGATTGAGACCTATTATGTTTGAGATTAAGACTTACGATGTTAATTTATTATATTTTGTATTTTAACTTTTTAAGAATTTTTTTTAAAGAAATATTTCTGACTCATAGGTCAGGTGAGCGGGTCGGGTTGGGCTGAGCGAAAAATCTCCTCGACTCAACCCAACTCAACTCACTACTCTGATAAACGAGTCGAGTTCAAAAACGTTGTTGAACTTATCCAACCCACCTAATGAACACCTATATATATATATATATGAGGGAGAATCAACTTACACCAGTGTAAGTTTTTTTCTCTTACACTCATTTTCAGCTATTACATCTACTTTCATCTAATGGTTACTTTTAATGAAATAATCTCAACTATTAAATGAAAGTGAAACTAACGGTTGAAAATGAGTGTAAGAAAGAAAAGACTTACACTAATGTAAGTTGATCCCCTATATATATAAAATGTAAATAAAGAGAATTAAAACATGAAAGTAAAAACTGGAAGTGCGAAAGAGACGACGAAATCCGACGAAGAGATGAGAAGAGAAGAGTAGATTACATAAGAAATAAAGAAAGATTGAAACTTTATTAGGATGGAAACAAGATTACAAGATTAGGGATAGAAGAGGAAAAAGGAGGAAGACTCACTTGCTCTCGTTTCACTCTAAAATCTATCTTAAAGAAGTTTGAATTCAAGTTTGCCTTACAAATGAAACGACTAAGACTTAAATAGATGGAAATTTACTATTACAAATAGTAAATTGGTAAAGGTCGCTACAGTGAATAGTAGCTACAGGATTATGTCGCTTCCGCTATAGTGAACAGTGTACATGACCCCTGTTACAGTAACCAGCCACAAGAATGACTATTCATCAAGGTCAAGGTTAACCCCATAACAGTCATCTTCATTTTGATTGCAGGATGTTGAGCCTTCAGGAGAGTCCTTTTGGGAATCTTCTTCAATGCATTGAAGGATGACTCTGAGATCTTTCTCAAAATCTTCTTTAGATGTTGATGCTGCAAGGGCTATAGTAGCCTGAGCTCTTTGATTAAGGAAAACACTGGTTTTTGGATCAACAATGTTCAATAGTTTGGGATTTTGATCAAACCACGATTTGATATGTTCAAGAGTGGCACGAAATGCATCGAACTTAGGCCACCATTTGACAAATGCTTGCCTTTGCAAAGTTGGTAGAAGATGATGATGAAGACTTTTCATGTATTTAAATTGCCAAGAAAAAATCCAAGCAAGTGATAGCTTAGAAAAGAAATGTAGATCAGCAGGCCAAGGATCATTAGTCAAATCAATCCTTGACTGAAAATATTTGAATCCTTCGAGAACAACTTTAGGAAGTATATTTGGGTTTGGACCAAAATAAAACCACCATTGATGGAACCAATGTGGAAAGTTATATTTGATGTTTTGTTTGAAGTAGATCATCCAGGAATGCCTACCATTGTCATTTTTGAACCAAAATGTCTTATTCCAGGCTTGGAGATAATCCCAGAAATCAAAACTGATTGGGTCAAAGGCTTTGGAGAATTTTCTTGGTTTGTAAAGATCACTTCCCCATTCTTTCGGAGAAATAAACTTCAGGATTTGAATGGTTGAATAGTTGATGATATTTCTATCATTTGGATCCCTGAAATGCTTCAAAGAAACAAATTTAGTATTAACAAGCATAAATTCATAAAACTGTTGGATTTTATTTTTGGATTCAGGTTTGAACAAAAGGCCTTTTGGAAAGATCTTTTGGGGAATATTGTTTGGGTTAACATAAAAAATGTCTGGCTCCATTTGCATAACGAACCAGAATGCATCTTTAGGGACATAAAGTGTTTGTGTTTGAATCGGTGTCTGTTGGGACATGACACAATTTGTTTGCTAGGGGATTGATAATGATTTCATCATTTTTAAGTTTATGAACAATTGTTTCTATATCATCTCCTTCTGAGGCAATATCAGCCCAAGATTGTTTAGGTAGTTTGGTGAGGCCTTGTTGTTGGAAAGCCAACAGAGTTTGGATTGGGAATGCATAATCATCACTTGTTTGTTTGTTAGATTGTTTCTGGGTGGATTACTTCTGAGTAAATGACTCAGTTGGGCTGGATGACCTATATGAGGATTTCTTTGTTAGTCCAACAAGGACTAACTTGCCTTTACCCCCACGGGAAGATGATGTTGAGCCTCCTCGAGGCATTCGGCTATTTTTCCTGAAGATATTCATGAGTAAGATAATCAGGTAAAGTGTTTGAAGATCCCTTAATATATTCAATATCAAAATCAAAGACACTCAGAATGGCTTGTCATCTTGCAAAGATTTGTTTTGAGGCTAAATTCTTAACATCTTTTAATAAAATGTCTTTAACAGATTTACAATCAACTTTGATTAAAAACTTTTGGTTTAAAAGATCTGATTGAAATTTTGTTATGCACAAAACGATTGCTAAAACTTCTTTTTTGACAGTTGAATAATTCTGTTGAGCAGAATTCCAATGTTTAGATGCATATGTAATGACATGCTCTTTGTCTGCAATTTTTTGTTTGAGAATGCCACCATAATCTATGTCAGAGGCATCAGTTTTGACAATTTTGAAAGCTTGAGGATCAGGCAGATAAAGACATGGAAGATCCTTTACTTGGGACTTAATATGTTTGACAATACCTGTATAGACATTTGACCATGGAGGTGGATTAGACTTCAGTCGATTATGCAGAGGTTTAATAAGATTACTAAGCTGAGGAAATAAATCAACAACGCAATTAAGGCAACTAAGAAAGCGTTGTAACTGATTTTTGTCAATAATTTGATCAGGGAATTTGTCAGCGAATTCAATGACTCTATTAATCGAGTTGATAGTTCATTGATAAATATTATGACCAAGAAACTGAATCTGGGTTTGGAAAAGATTAAATTTTGATTTAGATACAGCTAAACCATTTCTTTTAATTACACTAATAAAAATATTGATGTGTTTGAAATGTTGATCAATAGATTGAGAATAGATTAATACATCATCGATGTAAACAATTGTGAAGTTTGAATATGGATTAAAGATTTCATTCATGATCCTTTGAAACTCTGAAGGAGCTTTCTTCAAGCCAAAGGGCATTACATTCTATTCGTACTAACCAAAAGATACAGTGAAAGCCGTTTTGTAGCGATCACACTCCTTGATTTGAATTTGCCAAAAGCCTAACTTCATGTCAAATTTAGAAAAGATTTTGGCAAAATGAAGGTGTTTAAGAAGATCTTTTTTGTTTGGGTATCCATTGAAGAGCTTGATTGAGAGGTTTATAGTTTATGACAAGATGAGGAGTACCTCTTTCGATTTCGGCTTGCTTGTTGACATAAAATGCAGAGCAAGACCAAGGACTCTTGCTTTTACGGATGAGGCCTTTGGATAAAAGATCTTTGATTTCTGTTTGGCAGAAGTTCATGACTCATTTGAATGGGACGAGCTTTGGTAGGGATTCGACCTTCATTGAAGTCTTTCTCATATGGAAGATCAACCATATGCTTCTTTCGTTCCCAGAACGCGTTAGGGAGACCAGAACAGATTGAATTCTGAATTTGTAGATGAAGAGATTGAATACGTTTCTGGATTTGAGGTTGAGAAAGCTGAGATTCAATGTTTTTATAATAAATTTCTTCCTTAAGATAACTTATCTATTTTTGTTTGTGGTTAATTAAATTAACAATTGGATTAAGGCTTTTAATGATAGGTTTCTTGAGAAACTGAAACTTGATAGTTTTGTCGAGATGTTGGGTAGTAATATCGTCATCTGTGATTTGAAGAGGGAAAAGAGATCTAATGAATGGAGTTCCTAGGATAACTTCACCTTTTAGATTTTTTACAAGAAGGAAAGTAGTTTTAACTTGAAAACCCTGATTTTCAATGACTGCATAGGAGAGTTTGTATTGTATTTTAAGTTTGGAACCACTAGCGGTACTGAGACACTCAGTAGTTTTCTCAAAATACTTTGTCGAGACCATTCTTTCTAAAATACAGTTTGAATCTATACATGTATCGAACAAGGCAACAATGTTTAAAACAAAACCATCAATTTTGATATTTATGTTGATATAAATTTTTGAATTTTTAGTTGATTAATAATGTCACAAAATTTTTCGTTTTCTTCATTTTCTTCTTTAGATTTTAATATGATTTCAGTTTCAGTTATTTTCTCAGATTTTTCAGAATCTGAATCAGTTTACAAATCCCCTAACTAGGAGATGATAAGATGATAAAGGTTTTGTTGTTCTTTGAGTTCTTTAACTTTAATTTTTAGACTATTAATCTCAAATTGAAGATCTTGGATTGTTATTGGTTTTTTAGAAGAAGACTTCTCAAGCTTTTTAATTGTTTCTTTCAGATCATATTTATTTTTAAGGATTGGATTTTTCATATGTTTAGAAAAAATTATGGATTTTAGTTTTTGGAAATAGATATTTCGTTCTTCATAATTTTGGACAGAGTTAAGAACTTCAAACAAAAGATCTTGCTCTTTTGTTAGAACATTGATTGTTGGAGAGTCTGAATCTCCATCAGATAAAGAGATATCATCATCTTGAATTTGTTTTAAATCTTTAGAAAATTCATTTTCAGAGTCTTCATCAGAAGATTCGATTAAAAGATTATTAAGTTATTCTTCAACTGATTGATTCAGATTTAAAGCTTTTAACTTTTTCTTAAGTTGACAATATTTGCTAATGTGACTAGGTTTGCCGCAATTATAGCAAATTACTGGTTTTTTTGGGATATTAATATTGTCAATTAGAGGTTTGGACTTAAATTCTTGCTTAAGTCTTCTGGGTTTGGTTGAAGCTTTATGCTTAAAATATTTAGATTTCTAATTCTGGGAATGAACAGGTTTTGGTTTAGTTTTCTTCTTTCTAGCACAAGGAAGACCAAATTGTTCGTAGAAGTTTCCAAGCTCCCGCTTAGTTTGAGCCTTTTCTCTGGCAAGTTGAGATTGAATTTTATCATCTTGACAGATCTTAAGGGCAACCTTTTGAATGAAGGCAATGAGTTG